>CAEGAG010206354.1:0-10642 GCA_903067065.1 Brachyrhaphis terrabensis
TGGATGGATGGATGGATGGATGGATGGATGGATGGATGGATGGATGGATGGATGGATGGATGGATGGATGGATGGATATGGATGGATGGATGGATGGATGGAACACACTTGTTCACATACTGAAATGCTCCTTAAAATCAATATAGTGACTAATAGAGTTTTAGCTGGCAGCTGAATCCAGAGTGGAGGTGATGAAACGAACAGAAACAGATTTCTGTGTGGAAAACAGATGGGATGTTGAAAGTAAATTGGTCATGGAATAATAGACAGATCATTCTTTTCTGCAAAGATGTACACTTACTGCTCTAAAAATGCCTGAGCAGCGCTGGTTATTAAACGGATTAAATCCATTTGATCCTCTTTGCATTTTCTTACATCAGAACCACTGGTTACAATATATTGAGACTTTTTGATACACCACCTCAGTGTAAAGAAAATGTCACATAAGTGTCATATAAATAAGGACTTGGACAATGTGGTGTGTATCTGTATCTGAACTCTGTGAGCCAATATAAAGTGATGTCACCTTTTGCTGCAGTCAAAGCTGGAAATCGTTGGGGGTATTTTTCTTCTAGCTTTGCACATCTTGGGAATCCTTCTTTGGAAAGAAGTTCAAGCTCCATCGGACTGGGAGAGCATAAGTGAACACTTTTCAGTTTTTTTATTAGTTTTAGATCTGGACAATTGCAACCTCTAAAAGGTAACTTTCTGGTCCTAAATGCTCAGATCATTGGTTGAACAATGGTCTTTGAATTGTTCAAGACAAGGGATGTTTTATAATCTAACTCTGCTTTAAACATCTCCACGGCTGTGTTCCTTGACCAGTTCCTCGCTCTTCATTCTTTTGTTTGTTCTCAACAGACCTCTTGAGTTTTATGTTGAGATTAAATTACACAAGAAAGGACCTTTTTCATAATTGTGGGATTTCTGAATTCTACTGATTTAACTGTTATTTTTTCAGGAGTATCAGAGTAAAGCGGTTTGAATCTGTATACCACACTTGTTACATTTGTATACAAATAAAAAAATATATGTATGCTTTTTCTTCCACTTAACAATTATGCACAACTTCATGTTGTTCTGTCATAAAATTGGAATAAAATTTGAGCAAAATATGACAAAACGATTTAGTTCCATTGCTATAAAGTAAGTCAATACATGTTAAATGTATACTTCTAAAATAGTTTAAATTTCTCCTGCTCCATTGACTAGAAATATAAACAAGGGGATTTTCTCCCCCTTCCTTAAAATGCCTTATAGCTTAAGGAAGCTAAAACTGTTACAGTTTTTGTCCTAGACTGCGATCTTTGTGATCTCTTCTCTCCACACTTGGCGTCATTCAGGATCCTCCACCTGTTAGCTTATATTGTCTATATTTCCTCTTAATAATGCTCATACAAATACATACTACATGTCTTATTTTCTCTCAGCACTCAGTGACAATTCCCCTTCCTGCACCCTGGAAGCAAAAAGTCTTCTTTTTGCTTGACAAAACTTCTGGTCCTTTTACTTTTCACACTGACCCCAAATACAAGCTCATATAATTACAGCTCAGAGGTTCTCACTCTGCTCCCAGAGCAGCTGAGCTGTTTGCGTGTGAGTTTGTGTGTGTACATTGCTGATACAATGTGTGGGAAGACAGAAAAAGGGCGCTGTTAAGTTTACCTTGGTGTAGAGTGTTGGTGCATGACAAAGAAATTGGGTCGTTAGATATTATCGTTACTAAATAAAAACAGGTACCAGTGAGGAAGCGGCTCATTTTCAGCTCCTCGGCGGACTCCCCGTCTCCACCTACTCCCTTGTCTACTTGTTATTATTTAGGTCTTTTGCAAAATATCCAAAGAGGTTAAACTGGTTTATTTGTTCTTTGTGTATGCTCAGTTTACTCCTCATTCAACTTTCTTCTTTTACATGTAGATTAATTTCGTCCTGCATGGAGAGTACAGTGAATAGTTTACAAACTGATTCCTTAGGAAATGTTCATATGCCCATCCGTCTATTTTTTTATACATACTTTTTATTTCCCTGCATGATCAAGATTTGGTTAGCATGTAGGAATTTAACTGTAAACATTTAAAGGAGCTGATTTTGACAAGAATTTAACTATTTCACGTAACAGAACTCAATAAAAAAAAAAATAAAGTTCAGAAACAGTTAAATCTAAATAAGGATATATAATCTAAAGATATATAAAGATGGCGCTCTGCAGTGGGATTATTTTGAGTTTATATCAGTCAATACATTTGCATTTATTTAGATTCACCATCAACTAAACAATTAGGAGTCTATTTTAATCTAAATTTTGTTATTATGTCTATGAGCAGAAAGGCAATATGGAAGACTTTTGCCTAGCTTCTTCAGTAAAGTAGAGTCCGTTCACCAAGAAAACAATTTTCCGACTACAGTCGGTTTCAGACATTTATTAGAGTTCCTGTTGTTGACCTGTTTCAGCTGATATTGTCATACCAGCTTACAGTACAGAGAGGATCTCATCATATTTACCGTATTCTATTCATTTTTGGCCCACAGTTAAAATAAAAGTCGAAGGTCAAAGTGTTGGCTACTGAACCTGAAAGATAAAAAATTCAATTTCTTCCATAAAATGAGTTATGATGTCATGTCAAAAGGTTTGAGCCTGACAGACGGTTTGATTGATGGATTGGATCCTCCTTATTGGGGTCTTCATCCACCACTGGGGTGTCCTGCTTTGTCTTCTACTGACCGCAAAGTAGTTAAAAGTTTTAATCTGTTCGGGTTTTATGTCAGCAAAGCGGCTCAGTAGGATGGTTCAGGTTCTGCTCTAGAATTAACTTATACAATTTTATGAAATAATAACTTTATTTGACTAAAGATCTAAGAAATGCTGTGAGAAATTAGCATGGTGTTGAAGCTCCATTTCAAGACATAAATTGTGCATCAACTTTCCCAGTTGCAATGAGTTGAGAGAGTTTTTAATACATTTTTACTGCATAAAAAGCTGAAATCAGAGACTTTCACTGCAGGAGTGATTTAGCATTAATGATGTCGGTTTAATGTAAGTTTAATCACTTTTAGTGTGCGCATGCATGTGTCTTCCTGCATTTGCCTCAGTTCAAGTTAAAATTGAAAGCTGCCCCAGTGGCACCTCTAAGGAAAACTCATGAATGATAATCAGCATCCATTATCTCCGTTCTGCGAAGCCCTTCATAAGTTATACATATTCAAAGTGAAGTCATGCCAAGATTACCCTGCCATTTTCTACAGACACACTGCGGGAATTCAAGGTTTTTCTGTGCCAGACATAATCATGGACATCACTCTCTGCAGCTTATTCCCAGAGGAATAGGCCTTGATGAAAAAGGATGTTAGCATTTTCACAGAATTTGTCTAGGCCTCAGCACCTTGAAAGCGTTAAACCTCATAAATAATAAAAAAAAAACATAGTCTGCTGCATCTACTCATTTTCAGAGAGATGAAAGGAGAAGGCACAGGCAGGTTTGTCTTTTTTTTTTTCCTGAAACTGCAGTGCAGTCATGACTGTTAATCTTGTGTGTGTGTATTACAGAGGGGGGACATTAAGTGACTGGAACTGATGTGCAGAGATCTTTCAAAGAGAGATGTTATTGGTGGCAGAAATTGCTTAGTGGAGTATGAAAAGAGAAAGGGGTTTATCTACCTACCTTGAAGGAGTGAGATATATTCAAAGAGTGAAAGAAAAATGTCTCTCCATCAGCTTGGTGAAATGAAAAATGCCCATCACTTGCAGTTGCCTTGGTAATCTTGATTTGAAATTCTGCGTAAGCACCTGAGATGGTGTGCGTGTGCTTGTGGATCTGAATCACGAAGAGAGGATGTTTAGTAAATTCCCCTGGTCTTCCAGGCATGCTGTCGAAAGGTGTCAAGTTTAAATGGCAGTAAGGATTACGTACGTGAACACATCATGTTTTGATTGCAAAAATGTCAACCACCGAACTATTCTGTCTGAGAATTAGGATTACACAGAGAGATTAAAGGCAGCTTTTAAAGGCCAGAGAGTTTAATTGCATGGAATTAACTTGTCTGGATTAAACTCCTGTAACTCAAACCACTGTAGATCTCCTGACATATTCTGTCCTTTTAGTCGTGGGGGAGCATTTATGGCTTGTTAGTAGCGCTTCCCTTGTAAGGTATTGTGGGAAAACCACCTGAGTAGACCAAAACTAAAGTTGTGCTCAGGCTCATCAATGACCAAGCTGGCAAAGCGTGGGACCAGCTGACAGATGGAGCGCCACAACTCCAAAGGTCGGAACGGTGTCACCATTTCAAGTAAAAGCCAGCCAGCCATGGTGCTGTTATCCTCTCATGCTTTCACACCGCCACACATGGTGACTGCTCTCCCCGCCTGAGCTTTGTTGCTCAGACTTTTCTTACAGAAAAATAGGAGTGCCAGTCTTTAAAAAGTTCAGCTCCCACAACTCAGAAGGTCAGAAACATTACCTGCATTTACATGTGTGCCAGCTGCCCCTTCCCTCTGGGGCGGCTTCTTTTTCTGGGCAACATGGGATGAACAAGATTAGGTGAGAATGGTTTCCTGTGTAAATAAGAGCTGCAGTGTGTGACGTCGGTGGCAGCTGCATGAGGTTTTTGTCATGTAAATAAATTAGGCCATGAAATCATTTAAAGATTGTTCTTAAATGCTTAACTGGACATTTATACTACAGTTGACCCAAGTATTAGAGGGGGAGATATAAACATGAATCTGCATTAATATGGTGCACACAAAACTAATATTGAAACACCTTTGATTTAATTTCACTATTCAGTCTTCTTAGCATTCTTCATTTTTGTCAGACAAGATTTGCCTAAATCTGTCATATTGTGAGATCTTTTAACCTTTTCTGGAGACCTCTTAAATTTTCTCTAGGATTAAGTTCTCTTAACTTCAATTATGATGTTTGAAAATGTTCTTTTGTTCTAGAGAAGTCAGTCTCATGGTGATTTGGACTTATAATAATGATGATAAAAGAAATCATGTTATAATCATGTTTAAATCTTTTCATAATACGCCCCTTGCCCAAAACCCCTCAATCAGGCCCAGAAGTGGTCTGGTTGTGTTTAGATGGTAGCTTGGCTACTTCATTTTGTAAAGCAGAATCATGCTTTGGCTGATTTCAGCAACTGTAAATCCAGCTGGACTTTTCCTCATAAAAAAACAGTTTGCTGTGATCCTTTAGGCCATTCAAGTAGAGCACTGAAAATTTCATATGCATATGTTCACTGAAAAGGGTGAAAAGGGGTTCTATGGCAGCAGACTGTAAAATGCAAAATGGATTGTCACGCTTTTGACTTCTCTGTTCATGNCATGAGAAGACTTTGTTTCTCTCTTTAACCATTCACAGTCAACACTTGTCTTTACTAAAACTGTCCTGACTTAAAATGTAGTTGTTGTTTCAAACTACTGGTGGCCACAGATAACGTGCTCTCTCCCGAGTATTAACACTAGTAGTACTGCAGGCAGTGCTGGAGTCGAAATAATAATCAGCCTGAACCGTGGCATGAAACCCGATGGGTTTTTGGAGTACAGACAAAGTCTATGAGGAAGATTACTCCATATCAGGCTTTAGTTAATCCTACAGTGCTTGTTAATGAATTTCAAGGTTTTTCTCGCCAGAAGGACAGAACTATGCTAGAACTGGATACTGCTTTACTGTCAGATGGACTGGCTCAGAGGAAAGAACAGGACACAGCGGGATGTGGCGCCCATTTTTCTGGCCGATATCCATTGTTTCTGTTGTTGACAGCACTGTCACCTTCCATCTCACACATATAGCATTAGCCAGCAGATTCCAGCCATTCTTGGGACCGCTAATTGCATCTCTGATGCCAGCGGCGCAGCAGAAAAAACGACAACAAAACAATCTGTTACCTCTTTATCACTGTCTGAATTCACCAGCTTCCTGCATGTTTTGGCCTTATACCCCTAACTCTCTGTTTCTCCATTTGGCCAGCAAAAACAATGTTGCTTGACAACAACAGTACTAGAAAAATAGCAGTGTCTATCTGTAGGGAGGTAAAGAGTCAAAGAAGATAGAAAAGTGGAGAGAAAAGAGGCTGGGGTAGACAGATAAAACTAGAATGACAGGGAGAGTGAGTTGAGAAAATGCTGATGACATTTATGATTTTTAAAAACAATAAATCGGTGCTTAAATTTGAACTTGTATATTTTTCTTACATAATTTGCTCACATATTAGCATACACCTCCTTTATTACTCTGTTTACATCCCTGAGCCATCAACAAACCAGCAGTGCAGCTCTGACAGCATATCTTGCTTTAATAGCAAGAGTGTCCAACATCCGCCCTGGGGACCATCTTGATTTTGTGCTACATTAAGACTACAAGTCAAGACTGATACAATCTAGACCAGATCGTTGATACAGATGGACAATTTTGATTTTTAACAAGGTCAAAATTATTACTGACAGATTAAAATCTTCTTTTTAAAATCTCTAGAAAATGTTGGGTATAGCATAAAGTGTTTGTCCTATAATACCTCACACAGATGGAGGTATTATATCTGTGTGAAAAAACGTGGTCTTCAACCAAAATGTTTGCATCCTCATTTTACAGTACCACAGCTATCCAGTGACTATTACTCAGAAGCACTTTTTTATTTTTTTTAATTGAAAGCCAAGACAATTTGCAAACTAGATGCCTTTCTTTTTAAAAATGTTCCTTAGTTCATTGTTTCAGTTTAATGGAATTTAATGGTGTCATTATAAGAAGTACCGTAGTCTTTTTTAAATATAAAAGTTGTTTGCTTACTTTGCTTTTTCCTTCCTGTAAGATTTAAAATGGCAGAACAATTGACAGACGTTTCCTTGTTTTGCTGTTGACCTTGATATTCTTTGTATTTTTTCATATCCCTGATGTCTTTTTCATCTCGCTCACTTCTCCCAAACCTTCTGGGTTTGGGAGGTTTCTTTCTCACCCCTTTTCTATCCTCTATACTTCCACCTCTTTATCTTCCCTGTAATCCTCTTCTCTCTACTCATCACTCTGTCCCCTCCACAAATCATTTCCTCTCATCATGTCCATCTGCTTGCCTTCCTGTCACATTTTTGGGCGCACATCCCCCTCCATATCACTTCTTTTCCTGTAACTCATCTATCTATCCATCTCCACAGCTTTCATCCTCCTTTTATTCCCCCGTCCTTATATTATTGTTTATCTTATTTTGCTTTCCTTTCATTTATTCCTCCTTTGACCAGCTCTCCTGTGGTCTGCGCTGAGATGTCCGTCGTGGAGGTTTCGACTCCGCTCTTCCTCTTCCTGCTCTCCATCCTGTTGCCGGGCTACGGTTGCTGGGCGGCGGACGTTCCAGAGGACACCACATCGGAGTTTTCGGTCAGACTGTACCACCGCCTGCAGGCTGCAGGGGGTCAGGAAAACATCATTTTTTCTCCACTGAGTGTGTCTGTTGCCCTCGGTATGGTGGAGCTGGGAGCCCGGGGGGCTTCACTGGAGGAGATACGAGAGGCTGTGGGATTCAGTCACTTACTGCCTGGTGAGATAAACTTCCCAAGCATCACACTCAACAGGCTGAGAGAATAATGCACCATTGTCCTGTGTGGTTGTCAGATCAGATGCTGTGGTTTACAGTACCAGCAGATTCAAATTGTCCTCTTAATAAATAGCTCTTGTTAAAATCTGGAAGATAGTTAAGCTTTTTTTTTTCCCCATGTAGAAATGTATAGAAAATCAGTTTGCTACACATTTAAAACTTTATTTTAAAGTTTTATTTTTAAGTTGCTTAAAAATATAAAATGGATAGTTTTGACATTTCTTTTCAGATGAGTCCATTTGAAAAACATATCAGTAGATATCTTACCTGCTTCTGAAAGGCTCTTAGCGTCTTCACATGATGAGTTTTACCAAATCAGTCTGCTAACTTAAACAAGCTCTGCATTGAATGCTTTGCGTTACCAAGCCAGATTACAAAATGATATTGCTTCACGCAAGTGCTGAAGCAATGAACTGGTGATAGTGTTTTTTTAATTTCATGTTCAGATGCTCTCTCTTCACTGATGAAGGTTCACTCACCTCAGCATGACCGGGGAGACGGACCTATTTTGAATGACCAGCAAGATTAGAACATCATGTAAAATGTAAAAATGTTTTACTCGGATACAAATGACAAAGTATGCTGTAAAATTCATGTAGCAAAAGCACATAATACTCCACCAACAAAACCAAACCTGATGCTTCAGATACAGCAACAGCATGACAAAACAAGAAAGACTACCTGAGTACAATAATAATTTGTTCTCTGAAAGACTTGACTTTTTATATAATTTTTGTAAATTACACTTTTGAGCACTAGATAAAAAATATGTGGCTAATATTTCAAAATATTACTCAAAAGGGAAAAATAAAGAATCCTCAATTTAACTCGTATGACTTTGACATGGCAAAGATGTGTACACACACTACATGTGTGTACAGGATACACACACACAGGGACGGGGTGAATGTGTGTGTGTCTGCTGTTATCCATGCAGGTGTGGAGTTCTCCTTGCTACAGAACTTGACAGAGGCGCTCTCCGATGATGACGCCCACTACGTGGTCCGGTTTGCAAACAGCCTTTTCCTGCAGGAAGGTATCAGCTTTAACCCAGACTTTCTACACCTGATGAAGAAATACTTTCAGGCCGAAATGAAAACTGTGGATTTCAGCGAATCTTCGGTGGTCGCCGATCAGATCAACAACTGGGTGGAGAATCACACAGAGAGTAAGTGAGACAAATAGTCAAAAGGGGGTAATACAGCAGGTTAGATGCATTTATAATGTTTACATTTTTTACGTTAACTAGAAGATACCAAGCTGTGTAAAGCCTAAGAGCACTACTGCTTCATAATTCTTTGTCATGACTTCATAGCTTCAATACAGCATTAACCTTCTTTAGGAAAATTATCCAGATTTAGAACATAATTCAGTCGAAATTTTATTCCCTGCAGGTAAGATTCGTTCACTGGTGTCAGCCGAGGATTTCAGCAGCATCACCCGTCTCACTCTGGTGAACGCCGTCTATTTCCGAGGATCCTGGAAAAATCAGTTCAGGCCAGAGAACACCAGAACCTTTTCCTTCAGTAGAGATGATGGCTCAGAGGTCCAGACCCTGATGATGTACCAGCAGGGAGACTTTTACTACGGTAAGCATGATTCTACGGTAAGGATGAGTCTGCATGCCCATGTGTGCAGAACTGGACCAGTGTATCTTTATTTAGAAATTTTACTTTACTGCACTTACTTCTCAGTGTGATTTAAAATGTTAATCTAAGGTCTAAAATATTGATATTTAGTGTTACCAGAGTGAAAGGCATTTTTTCGGCTCAGTGAATTTGCCCACATTTGTAACAGTTGTTCTCCTAAAATATGAAATATTTCAGTATTTCCTTTCAGTCTTATATTCTCCTTTGTGCCCTCTGTACTGCCAAAAACAGTTGCATGATGTTGTTAAGCTGCAACTAAAATTGGTGCATTTGAGTTATTTTGGTGACATCTGCACGTGTGGGCAGAGCGTTCACACACACATACAGATACATATTCATGCATACACACTCATGAACGAGAGGGATCCCTAATGTGTTTTCCTCTGATGAGTCCAGAGGGTGTGAATGTGTCAACTGTGAGTGTAAGAACTGTAAACAAGGATAGGTCTGTGGAGAAGACCAAATTTTTTCTGTCTCATTTTGCAGAACAATCATAGTGGCTAACCACCTTAGCCACTATGATGGCGTGATTAGGGAACCAGTTCTTCCCTAATCACCTGTGTGGTTCCTGTTTCTTGGAACCACCTCAGCGGCGGTACAAGCCAGATCTAGCTGGGTATTGCGTAGAAGCCATTTCTTTGGCAGCAAACTGCATTGGTTGATTGGCCTTGAAATTTGTAACAATACTGTAGTAATTGTCAAGATGGCGAGCTGCGAATAAATATTTCATGATTAAATCTTGAGATCCTAACCTTTTTTTAATTGTTAATTAATTGTACTAATGTTGTTAATACTCCACAATTCACACCAAAACGTGTGTATCAGTAGTATCCTGGGTTCATCAGTTTCTGCTGGCTTTTCAAGTTTTTACTCCAGCTGCAGTCCACCCTGTGTTCTTCACAATCCCTTTAACCTCAACCCAAAGGTTTCCCTGTTGCCTGTACAACTTTTACTGACACACTTTTTTTCTTGTACTTGCAATTTACCGTATTCTTTGCCGCTTGTTTTGGTCTCTTCTTGATCAGGTGAATTCAGTGATGGCTCCCAGGAGGCTGGCGGTGTGTACCAAGTCCTGGAGATGCCCTATGAAGGAGAGGACATGTCCATGATGATCATACTGCCCCGGCAGGAAGTTCCTCTGGCTTCCCTGGAGCCCATCATTAAAGCACCACTGCTGGAGGAATGGGCAAACAATGTTAAACGACAGAAGGTGGAAGTGTACCTGCCTAGGTGAGAAACAACATATACATGCACATCAAGGCAAGACAGAAAGCTATGATTCTGCCCTGGATGCATTAGTTTAATAAACACCGCCTTTATGGATTAAGCATAATGTGGAAAGAAAAACGGTTTTCTTTTTTTCTTAAAGGTGTGGCATGCATTAAGCCCAGTTCACTCTCATACCTCTAAAT
>CAEGAG010206376.1:0-25683 GCA_903067065.1 Brachyrhaphis terrabensis
TAAGCTGCAACTGCGAAGTAATTTCCCTGTTGGGATGAATAAAGTACTTCTATCTATCTATCTATCTATCTATCTATAAAATCATCTCACTCTCAGGTGATATCTGCTTTTGAGTCATCTCAAATTCCAGTCACACTTGATTCTGAAGGATCTGAAATATTTTCCAGGCTAGAAGGGGCCTGGAGTTCCTGGTGTGCTACATGTTCGGGTGTCTGACAAAAGAAGGTGCACAGGAGGCCAACTGATCAGATGAGCCAAATCACTTTGGCTCATTACATTTGATAAGAATGAGAAGCAACTCTGTCTTTATTTTTTAATAAAATATCTGGTTTCAACTTCAGTGGGACTCATCTCCACACAAATTACTGGAGAGTTTTACAACTCCCCCCCCAAACAACTCAAAATAGCTTGTTTCAAACCTTGCTCTTACGTTCAGACCCTTGGGTCATTTCACAAAAGATTAATAGAAGCTCTGACCTAAATATAAAAACTTGTTTCGCTCTTCTCCTTTCGACTTTTCCCACCCGAGTGCATATACACAAGAAGCACGCAGTTGATCGGTTTATGTTTATTTGTCATTTCTGTAGCCTTTGTAAATTTACATATTTCAATATATACCCCTTTCTGAAATTCATTTCAGAAATATGTCAAATAAATACTAACTTAGAAATAAGGCCAAAAGGCATTATTAGTATGGCCTATTTACCACTCTGTGGGTTCGTGACAAGTCTTAAATCAAATCCAGTGTTTTCACTTGTCACAACATTTAATCTACAGACATGAATTAAAGCCATTTACTGACACAATACATTGCAATGATTTCTCTCTCGAAACATCTATCAAAACAAGAGAGCCTGAAGCTCTGTGGCTGCTAGCGGTACATTTTAGCCATTGCATCAGAGCGCAGAGCAGACGACTTCTCTGTATCTCCTCTAATGACTCTATGGATCCAAGGTAAATACGAAGAAATCTTCATGTAGACGCCGTAGTTGTTTCGGTTGCAGGATTTGTCGTAGGAGAGGATCCCCGCAGCGTACACGTCCCCAGATTGAGCATCTCTGACAGCCAGAGCTCCTCCCGCGTCACCAAAACAAATGTTTTCCTCAAGCTCTGTGGGTCTGGTGCAGAACATGTTGTCGTCCAGACTCGGGGTGTGTGTGGTACGGTCGTATTCTGCTTTACAGTCGGAGTAATTAGCCAGAGGGAGAACAAGGTATTTGAGAAATGCAGCAGGGGTGAGGTGGATCCCCCAGCCCCAGCCAGCGATGACCCCTGACCCGCCCACAACAGTGTCCAGGTCCTGGCCTCTCTCTGGGAGGGGAATCGGAGTGACCTTATCAGTCATGATTACAGACTCTTTAAGTCTGATCAGAGCCAGATCATTGTCCCAGTCAGTCTGATTCTGGAAGCCCGGATGAAGAAAAACCTACAGAAGGAGAATGTAAATATTTCTTATTTTTAATCTCCATTTTTTGCTGTTTTCTATAAAGAATGTAATAAAAAGTCCTTTAATCTCATATTCCAAAGCTATCAAAACAAACTGTGCTTTGCTACCTAAAGCAATGTCTCACTCTGAATACTTTCCCAGGTGAACAAGTTTTGAACAAGTCAAAAAAAGAATAATTTTTTTCTTTTATATTAAGGTTTTCATAATAAGGTTTGAACGCCTAAAGAAATTAAAGTCTAACATGTTTATGAACTGAGGAAGATGAAAGAACAAAGCAAGAAAGTAAAAAAATGTTTCTCTTCCTTTCATAAATAACGTCATATATCCTTCCTGGATGTCATTTGTCTCACTAACCCTGAAGCTTAAAATCTAAAGTAATTTTATTCCAGCTTCTAAAACATTGAAATGCAACATAGGCACAGTAATGAAAAAAAAGAAGAGTAATAATACCTTGTTTTCTATTTTCCTTTCAAATTAACTAACACAAAAATGACAGACATTCAGTAAATGTCTCCTTATCATTATTTAAAGCCATTGTTTTTTAACAAGAAGCCAATTCCTCACCTGATCTACAGCGACTTCTTTGGAGGCGTCGGCTTCTGCCTTTTGTGAGATTGCTAAATATACTTTTGGGATGACAGGATCTTTTCCCTGAGTGTCCTGTCGACTCTTTCTAATAAAGAGGTTCCTTCCAGCCGTCAACACCCAGCGGTCGGCGATGAGAGCGCCACTTGCATACCCGCCGTCCAGCACGCTGTCAGACAGGTAGACCATGGCTTGCCAGGGGACCTGAGGGGCCAACGTCCCACCAACCATCCGCTTCAAACGAGGGAAACCTATTCGGAGGGGAAAATATAAAACCACCATTTATTGTTAGAATTTTATTTTGTTTTCCAGTTGAAAACATTTTGTCATAAAAAACAAGATAAGTTAAAATATCACATGTCCTGATTTTTTGGCGGCCCTTTCATGAAGCACAGGCTGGAAAATCCAAAGGGGGCAGAGGTGACAACAATTGATGTCCAAGTAGAATAAAATTAAGCACCATGGGGCAAAGAAAACTAAAATGAACTTGACTCAAAAATGTAAGAAACTGCTGTAAAAGCAAATATGCTTCAAATAAATAAAATATTTATTAGAATTTAAGTTGCCTTTCAAAGTGAAACAAGTAAAACTGCAAAATCCACAGCAGCTTAGTTTGTTTGTTTGTTTTTAAATATGACTTTGTTCATGACTAATATCTGGTTTTTAAGTGAAATAAAAGTCTATGCTGATGAATCTATTGTTTGTGTAGTTCACCAGAGTCTAGAATATACTAAAGTCATTGCTATGAGAGGTAAATTATTCACCAATTTAATATTTTGCATAATATTTGGGATGGGAGGCTATAATGTTCTCAATAAATTTAAGCTTTTTGTAAGCTTTATCTGTTGTAATTGTTAGTGATGAAACTCCTGGCTTGTGATTTATCGCATGAATCTCTATTTGAATTAGATCGTTTGAACTTTCAAAGAAAAAGCTTTGATTCTTTCATTCTGTTTTTCATAAACAGAAAAGAAGAAACAAAGCCCATCTCTGTGTGTTTGATCCTCTTCTCTTTTCTGTGACTGGGATAATTGCGGTTCAAGTGATTGTCTCTTCAAAGCGGTGGCAACATCTTGAATATTTTCTCTGGATTATTCAATCTGTACTGGTTCTTCCAGATTGTAGGTTTTGCTGCATTTAATTTTTTTTTTTTCTGAACAAAAATAATGAATCTGATTGTTTTCCTTTCAGACTCTTGTTGATAAATAAAAAATATTTGAATGAAACAATCTATTAAATTCTGCAGGAGACAGAATTGGAGTTGATCGGTACTGAAGATGCTAAACAGGATCATCTGATCAAGTATCTTGTTTTGTACAAAGGTGAAGTTAAACTTCTACTCTCAGTCAGTTTTGCTGTCTATACAGAATGTGTGATATCTTCATAAGCATTATGTTGCTATGTGCAACATTATGAAATAAGATTTTTTAAGTCATCTATTCATTTTGTTAACGGAACTGAAACTTTGTGATTAAATTATCAGGACTCTTCAAAAACATGTCCTGATTTTCTCTTTAAAACTGATCATTTATTAGGTTATAATGAAATATTTTTCAATAGTTTGTTCTTTGGTGAATGATCTAAAGTCATTTTACTAGTCAAGGGCATTAATAAATACATGAATAAACCAACACTCAATGATTTCAAAAGTCACATTTCCTTAGAAGTTTTGTATAATTAGTTTTTTTTTTATTCACCTTTTGACTTTAAAGTATTATAAAGCTACATATTTGTTATAACTATCATGTTGTGACAGCATAACATAAGATAACTAATCTGCGGAAATATTATATCTCTAAAAATGGTGACAATTTTAACGAATATGGAAGAAACATATTTTTGAAAAAGTGACACACTGTCACTTTAAATGGTTAAATTCTTTAAAATTGTGTTGTCTGCTCTTTTCATTTATAAATATCTTTTTTATGCATGTGAAACTTTTAAATCCTGCAAAGCAAATTGACAGAGAAAACTCCAACTCCAATTCAGAGTCTATGTACCGAAGAAGGTCAGCAAATCATGTATTTTACAATAGACATCAAAAAGTCATATGCAACACTTTTACTTTCACCTCTTGCACCAAATGATACAATAAGCTCACAACACTCTGGCTAATCTCATCTTGTTTAAGACTAAATTTACTGCCTGAAATGAGAGACATTTTTAAAACTCTCATTTCTCCTGATCTTGAATCCACCCAAACCTGAAACAGATCTAGTTGATGAAACAAAAACACGACTGAAAACCTCTGGAACAAAATAAATAAAAGGTAGAAAAAAGGAACAACTTATATCAGGATTAAGGAAGATACAGTGGTGTGAAAAAATTAGGACAGCATTTAACATCCTGTGTGTTCCTAAAGCATATCATTTAAGAACACACATATATGATATGATATGATATGATATGATATGATATGATATGATCATATATCATATGATATGATATATGATCATATCATATCATATTCTCATCATCATGGGAAGATGAGAATATCTAATATTTTAACAGTGCTGAAAAATTAAAGTAAGAAAAATATACTTTGAAACTTAAAGAAAGAAGTTTTATAATTTATTCCAGTAAGCAATACATTATAAAAAACCTATATTTATTTCTACTATGATTTTTTTGTGATAAATTTTTCATACATATTTCCACCTTTAAAGTGAACACAAATCATAGGCAAACACTAAACTGCACTTTCATAGATTAAACTATCTTGTTCATACAAACTTTGTTGCCAAACAAATAAACACAAAAATAATAAAATAAAATTTTCAGTTGTGATCTTTGTCAACGCTGAGCTAAGCAGTGAATGTTTGCGTTACCTGAGTCTTTGGTTGTTCCCTCTGCCAGGACGGCCTGTGTGGCCAGGAGGACCAACGCAAGGAAAAACCTTCAAACGACAACAGAGTCAACTAAGAAAATATCTACTGGATTTATTCATCTGGATCAGCTGAGACAAAAAACTAGACATATATATATATGTAAAAAATATTGACAAATAAACTACTTAAAAATCAAGGTTACTAATTATTATCATTTTAACCTGTTTAGGCAACTGATCTTTGCTGGAAATTAAAAATTTGGCTTTGTAAAAACTATTTTACACAAGACCTCCAAAGGTTATTGCATAATCTTAACTCAGTTTACCCTTTTCTATGAATTATATTTATCTAAGTTGCAAAGCCTTTGATGTTGTAAATAAGGATAATTGCTTTCAGATTTCGTCTGTGATGCAAAGCAATAAATATTTTAATCTTACTCCTTGTTCACAGCGAGCATGTTCTCCAGTGATGGTGGTAGCCTCTCCTTTTCAGTGCGTTGTGCGTTTCTGGTGCTGAGATATTTATATCCGTTGAAAGATAAAAGACTGATCTGGAAATTTCTGCTTGGCACATGAAAACAGGATTCCCAGTATTTCAAAATGAGCTGCGAAATTACACAATCTTGCAACAGGTTCTTTGGTCTGTTTGATAGTCTCTAAATTGTCAGAAAGAGAAGAATATACAACAAAACTTTTTAAGTGCAATTCATGAACAATACAAGCTTCTCTTGTAAAATAAAGAATTAGAAAATGTTACATATAGTAACAAACCGGGGCAATAAGAAAGGTTCTGTCTTGCTTTATTTTATAAATTTAGTTCACCTCCTTCATGTTAAAGAGACTGAAAATCTTATGTGCCATTTACGTATATCATGGTTCTGCATCACAGCTTACTGAAAATAAAGACAGGAAAATGAGAGGTTGCAGCTTACTGTGCATTCCACTATTTACTGAAAATAAGGCAAATATTGCCTCATTAGGTTTTCCCGCATGAAACAACAACAGAGAGTATCTTGATTTTCCTGGCAGTATTTAAATATGCCAGCAGTCTGACAGAAAATGACTGCAAAGTAGAAAGTCCAACAATCCTGCTCTGCATATTTATTTGCAAAAGGTCACAGAAAGGCTTTGCAGTTTCATGATTAATGGGAGATAATTCAACCTAATTTGAAGTCCTGTGACATGGACAAAATAGAATAAAGGAAGAAGAAAAAAATTGCAATGCACCACTAAAGTCACAAAGGAGTTCTACTCTTGCTTTTCATCTTTAAATAATAATTGTTCTTACAAGATATCATTAAAACGATAAATTATGACAAAACTAATATTTACAGATACAAAACAAAGCAATAAAAAGTGAATGGTGCTTTCAAGAATTGAAAAATCAAAAGCTAAGCACACCTTGTGCAGAATGTGTATTTTATTAGTATTAAGATCTCAATTTGACTCACATGTGAGGAATGTCACTGAGAGAAAACTGGAGTTTTAACTGAGGGAGAAGATTTATTATTGGTTCTTTTGAATGTGGTGTAGCTTTTCTTAATTGGCTTTGCAGCCTTGGCTCATGACTGGTAATGAGAAAAAACCAGGCACTCATCTCAAATGAAGTCATTTCATTCTGGTGGTGTTAAACATTGCAGCCATGGCTGACCTGAGGCAAAAACATTCCCAGCCTGATTTCATACAAGAACTCTTCAGCTAGAAATTTGCTCACGCCTCTTAGAAATCTTGAGTTTATAGTCCACATTGTTTCAGGTGGTTCAGACTCCCTGTGATCCCATAAATGTATTTAACTCCTGAATTTAAGGAGTTTTTCACTCATCTGACATGATAGCTACTGTAGTTTGTTTACATGTCACCAGTTGGTTACACAATGAATGAACATGGCAACAGTAGACATTTCATTTACTCACCTCTTCAAAATATAGCAAAATGAATCATGTGCGTAGAAGGCAGAAAACCATGCCTTTTTCAATTTCACATTATGTGCAGTACTGCCTGCAAAATCCATTCATTTTCATCTATTTCTTTATTTTTACATTTTCTCAAACAAAATCCTAAAACTATATATATTTTTTACAAGATAATCCGACACGCAGCAGTAGATAATTGTGAAGTGGAAGCAAATTCATGACTTTTAATTCTGACAAATTTCTGATAAGTGCAGCTCTGATAAATATTGGAATCAAGTTTACAGACACAAGTTGGACATTTGTTGATACCTAAAATATTCAGATGATCTGTAAAAAACAGCAGCTTTACTCTGATGCATATTAGATTTACAGTTTCCTTTCTTTTGAAAGATTGGATATTTTACCAGGTAAAAATCATACCTGAAGAGTTCTATGTACAATTTTATAAAGAAAGTCTTTTCATTGTGACTTTGTATTTTAATGGAGCCATAATAAAAGGTACAAACTAAAACATAACCCAAAGTGCATGCATGAAAGAAGAAATATATAACTATATATCGGTCTATGTTTTGGTCTGTAATGTAACATTAGTTTAATTTGACCAGACTCACAGGCATTATAAACCCCAGGGTTTCAAATGTAATTTATTCAGCTGAATGTTTCCTGTTTTGTATTAAATTATTCCTGGTATGACTTTTAACAGAACTGTTTTTGCAGCATGTTCCTGAAATGTGCCACCAACCATGATGTACAATAACAAACTTCTGCCCTTTTACACATCTCCAAAACGAGGCCAGCTCAGTTCTTGTTGGAAAGCAGAATCAGATATACAGTATGACCCTTATTCTACAGCAAGGGGACATGTCCTATGGTTATTTATTTGGCAGGTTTACAAAAACGCTTGAGGTTTGAGGTTACATAACACGGTGCTGCATGGACATTGCTGTATGTTGCTTCACTTTGGCCACATAATTACGTCTTCAGCTCTCTGACAACCCTGCTGAAACTTTGACTTTCTGCTTCTGTGTGGCACTGGGATCTTCGAATCTGATGTCCAGTTTTTTCCAGTTGTTTTTAAAGGCAGGATCTCATGGGAGCACAGTTATCTCTGCTTCCCTGAGATAATAAACACAGAGGATGGATGTGGACTCTGTGGACACTACAAAGCCCAGAAGAGCTGGACAAATTCCCCAAGAAAGGATGTTATTAAAACAGTCAACTCTCATTAGTTACTGTTTATGTTGTTAATTTTGCACTGTTTGAACATGTGGACAGAAATAAAAGTATGCAGCAAAGAAAGAAAATCTTTCCCTAAACATGCTTCCCTATGAGCTGAAGGAAGAGTGAGCTATACAATGAGGCTTGCAGTGACAATAAAAGAAGAGTTCAAGCCTCAAAGACACTAAACATGACAGATGTTTAGGAGTGGAGGAGATGAAAGTGGAGGGACGCACGTCACAGGATAAATGTGGGAGGAAAGAAAGAGAAAGAGGAGCAAAACACAACTGTGGACTTTACCTTGAAGCTCTAGGGAAGTGTGTAGGGGTGTGTGCGTGTGTGTGTGTGTATGCATGATGAGGAGGTGGGTGAGGAGGAGAGAGAAAAGCTGTGGTTGGAGGTTTCAGAAGCAGGAGAGAGAGGTGAAAGAGGGAGATGGGAGAGGCTGAATTACAGAAGCAGAGAGCTGGAGTGTCTGAGAGGCTTTAAGCTCCTCTGGAGAACGAACCACGAGGAGCAGAGCTCCACTTCCTCCTGCTACCGGAGAGATTCATACTGGATTTAACTTCCACCAAGTTGACACTTTAAACCTGGATTGTGTTTCCTTTTATGCACCTTTGTCTGCACAAATGCTCCACGGTCGATGACAGTGGAAATGCTGGTAAGATGATCCAGTTAGATTAATTTACTCTCTGTTGCATCATGTTGTGCGTTTTGTAATTTGTATTCAGGAATTATATTTATCTCCAGTGATTGTTTGAATACTGAGTTACTTAAATACCAAATAATTCACTACTAAGCATTGATTTGATTGGTTTGCAGCTGGCACAGGCAGCACAACGACCTACATTGTGATAATCCAATGAATTAAAATAAGGTTTCAAAACAATAATTTAAGTTTTAATACAGCCCCTTTTTACTGTGTTTGTATTACTCAGAGTTGATAAAAATCACTCTAAGTAATAACCAAACCTGATGTGTTAAGACTGAAATGTTTCATCAATGAAACTGTTGGGTGGAGTCTTGTGTAATGTCAGTCCACTGAGTCGTGTTGCTGCTGTTGACACGGCGCAGAGATGATGTCTGTTACCGGCGTGTTAAAGAGACCAGGAGTCACTGAGAGGGAGGAAGAGGCAGGCACATGTCCAGTGTGACAACATTTTCATTTAACTCATTTCAGCTGTCAATTCAGTTCTAATCAGTGGAGTTTAATTGCAGTCTGCAAGTTAATGTTTGAATATTAATAGCTTATTTTAGTTTTGTCTATGCTCAACAATCACTAGAAGATGCTTGGTGGATGAAGTAGTAACAGTTTCGACTGTGTGCACTTTGAAACAATAGTATTGTATATTTTTGTTTAGTTTGTTAATATTTCCAGAATTCAGATGCAATTTTAGAGAGAAAGATTATCAGAATTAATTCTACTAGTTTCCAAAAATACAGTTTACCATAGAAATTGAATAATGTTGACATATTCCACTTACTTTGGTGGTTTAATTTCCACTTTGATGTATTCTCACAGATGGATAAAAATAATTTTATATGAGCTTTGTAAGCAAATCTGGTAAATCTACATTATTTTGTTAGTCGTGATGTATTTATTAAGATCTTATTTTTTTAATATATTAATATTAGGCAGCTTTTCTACCTCAAATGAACTTTGTATCTTTCAGTTGTTGAAGTTAGTAGGTAATTTAAAAAGATATTTAAAAATGTAAACAGAATGTAATTCGGCCTGATTTGAAATAAAGTATTATCTAGTGCGTGTTTGTATTTTTGTAACAATTCATTTTATATGTCAACATGTGCAATATACGTATAACCTGCATGCTTTAATAGAAAGCACAAAGGGATTATTCATGCAATAAAGATAAAATATGATCAACATTGTTTATTTAAACAGTGAGCACAGGAATGATGTGAAAAATGTAAGCAAGACCATAATATGGTGACAGACACAAAAAAAAACATGAAAGCTTCTTTGTGCCTGTGTGCACTTGTCAAACACAAAGGGAACCTGCACAGACAGGATGACAGGCCAAGATGTGAAGAGAAAGTCCAGATTCAGCCTGCATGCTGCAGCAGAGAAAGCCTTGGGCGGTTCAGTGCAGACCCGTCCAGCACGCTTAGTACTACCCCTGACCTCTGTGTGTTTGTGGGCGACCTGGCCGGAGAGTCCTGACCGGGCCCTGAAGGTCCTCCTGCAAATGCCCGAACCCGTCAGTCAGGGACAAAGCCCTGTCAAATCTCATTCACTGCATGCATGGAAAACAGATATTGAAGCACAAAGTTCTCCAAAGAACAAGAAGTTCTATTTTTAAAGCAACTTCTCCTATTTTGAAGAAAGCAAATATTGTTAACATTCTTTAAGTGCAATACTGAAAATCGATTTCTGCTTTGCTGTGTTTGTTGTGAACGCTTGAGAATTTCTTTAAGATACATTTCTTTAGGATAAAACTATTGAAAATAAAAGTTCATTAAAAGAATGTTGCGCAGCCAAACTGCAGCTGAACACATGCAAACATATTCTCCCTACAACTTTCACTTAGACATTTTTTACTACATTGTGTCAGTCCATGCACAGTTAAATCTCTGTCTGTCCAGTGGTTGTGAAGACTTTATCTTTCTAACAGCCGCAAGTCGTGTGCGTGTGGGTGTGTGTGTGGGGGTGTGTGGGGGTGTATGCGTGTGTGTGTGTGGGGGTGTGTGTGTGCTCTGCCTCTGCTGTTAGCTCCTTGTGTTACCACGCCTGAGGTTCTGCCTCAGGGATGACTTCCGCTTGTCATCTTTACTCAAGGTAACAACAGAAACCTCAGAATGAGGCTGATTGTCTGTCCTCTCACAAATAATTATCTTTTTTTTGTTCCTCCACTCTAATGAGCTGTAATAAGTTTAAGTAAACAAATTATGTTCATAGAGAAAAAAGCCTAAATCCGCTGAAAGCATTCCCAAAAACAGAAAAGATAAGCCACATAGTGTTTGCTATTTGAAATAAATTATTTTCACAAGGGATTTATTTTATAAATTTTTTTTCTTAGATATTATATCGCCTTCAAAGAAATGTGAATTACAATCAAAAACTCAAATAGATTTGACGTCAAGCTGCAAGGCCTTCCCCTTCCGCCCACTCCACGCGTTTCATGAATTCAGAAGTTTATTTTTTTCTCTGTATATTTAAAGTCAACTCTCTCAAGGCCTGGCCTTGATGAGTTTCTGCATTGTTGCTACTTGTCAGTGTTTGCTCAGTGGTATGGTTGGAAAACTCAATTCATGGAGAATAAAAGAAATTGTTTGATTTCCTCATCATCTGCCTTCCTCTTCCTTAATAGAAAATATTTTAACAAAATCTCTAAATCAGTTTATTCTTTCTCTGAAATAAACTAGAAAGTCTTCAAGCGCATATGCAATCTTGGACTTTGTTTATTTCCTAATCAAATTTCACATTATAACAAAGTGGTAGAAATACAACGAAACTAAATTGAGCGTTTAAAACAAAACATCCCATTCTCTCCTCAGAGTGTTTACAGGTAAAACTTTTCTCAACACCCTGAAAAAGATCTAAAATAAACCCACATCAGAAATAAACCCTATAATTTCCTGGGTTATGGCACAACTTGACACAGACTAATTTTCTTAATCAATCTTGAAAACTTGAGTAACAAGAGAACATACCATTGAGATGTTTGTTCATGTTAATAAATGATAAATTGGCTTAAAAAAATATTCAAATCTCCAACTCTCACTGCAAACGGTTATTTAAAGTAAGATTGGTCTTCCACAATAAAAGCCTAATTTATTTAAAGGTATAGCACACATATTCACAGGGTGGCAATAACTGTGAAGCAGGAAAATGTAATAGAATGTGAGCATTTCTTATTCATGTAAGTCTTTACTGTGCATGTACTTAACATAAGCATGGAGCATTTTTTACAACACATTCAGTATATAGATTACTCCGTCGGGACACCAAGTGAAGGAGTCTTTCCTGAAAGCTGAAGAATATCATGCTGCCTTCTCTGAATGCTACTGTGATGAGAAGTAAGTCAAACCACAGAAAATAGGATCAGTCAATCAGGCAATCAGTGAGTGATTTCACGAGGGCTCTGTGTAATCTCACGTTAGGCAGGTACACAGCCCACTAGGAGCTGTGTACATATTTTTGAGATCATAATGAGAGTAGGCATCCTGAAAGTAGACATACAACAACAATTCATGGAGTATAAAAGAACAGGAAACAAACACATTTCTTCATTTTACTTTTGCTTTGCAACACTGATGTAATAATTTGAGATAAAATGTTTCCTTTGGAGTATCGAAATCTGATCAGAAGCTCTTTTATGGCATTGCTTGTAGGTTTTCACATTGAATGAAATAAAAAAATACTAAAAAAATGCCTGTGGTGATATCTATGTTGAACCTTTAAGAGGCTGCAGGCCATGACCGAACATTTAACATTAAGCCTCCAAAGACAGACTATTTAATTTATAAATACCTGACACTTTTAAATAAAACCAAGTACTTAGTAAACTGGGAGACAAACTAATCAAATAATCATGAAATCTTATTAAATTGTGAATGACGATAATGTTATTGCTACACAACACGTTTAAAAAGAATTTGGAGCAACAGAGGATGATACTTGAAGCAATGTGTTAAAATACTGATCGTTTGGATCAAAACTCCAAATTACATGTACTGAACTGCAAGCAAACTATTCCTGAGAAAAATCTGGTCTATTTTAAGGTCACTTATTTTAACATTAGAAACAAAATATCAGAATTTGTTTTTAAAAATCACACACAAAATTCAAGCTCAGTTGAATCACTCTTAAAGTGGATCGTAGTATAAGGAACAGCAGGGTTGGATTTCAGTAAAGGTCTGACAGATGTTACAACAAAAACTTCAGTTTAAAAGCTCAAGGAGTGCAGCATGCCCTTTTGCAGATAATTCTTTTTGCACCTGGTATTTAATTGTGTTCCCAGTCAGAGATACATCGAGAATGCTCAGAAGTGGCAAGTCTGACAGGGAAAGATTTTTTTTAATAAAGTTTTTTTGTGGCATGAGTGGCTCTTTATTTGCAGGACTGAGACACGAAATGGGCAGAAAGAGAAGGAGGAAACACATGCAACAAATATCAAAGGACAGGGACAATAATTGTGAAAATGTTCCTTTAGTTTTTGAACATTTAACACGATGAAAAATAGTTTCCACTTCTACTGCACTTAGCACTGTAGCATTTGGGAAATAAGGTTGCACCTTTCTGTTTGGACAGAATGTACTGAACTATCAATTTCCCTCTGAGTTTAATAAAGTACATTCATTCATTCATTCATTCATTCATTCATTCATTTCCTGCTGAGAACTAAAAAAATACAACTTTATAGTACAAAGTTAATGCACAATAATTAGATAAATGATGGCCATCTATCCATACTTTGTTATTTAGTATATTTTAAAGTGATGAAAGATGAAAATTAATATTTTATTATAAAAGATTTGCCAGTGTTAAGGACCACAGCCACTAGACACTAGCTAAAATCTGCAAATAGTTGCAAATAGTTCCCTCTAAAAACATTCATAATTGTCTATTTTAGTTATTCAAAGAAAGAATATAGCTTCCAATGCATTAATATACACAATAGAAATCATCTAACATGTAAAGTCCTCCTTTAGATATTAGTCAGAAGGAGGACTTCTGACTAACATATGGATAAGGCATAAATCTATTTTTTCTGTTGTCAGACACAGGAATCACGCAAAGTTTGACATATAATGTGTGAGAACTATTTCACATGAAAATGATTTGTTCTAAGAAATTTGCTGTTGGGTGATTTTCTTCTTCTTTTGTATCTATACTACTGTCACAATACTTCATCTGAAGCCAGTTTTATCACAAACATATGTGGATAAGACAGAAAATGCAGCTTTCTGTCATATTCTTTTGTTTTATCCCACAAACTTCAAGACAATTATCCATAAGTGAGATTCAGACTGAACACAGGCTTTGGTGGAAGTTAATAAAATATTATCTGTTCTCTGGATTTTTATGAAATACAGAACAGCATGACAGAATAGCAAGAGCATATTTCTGTGAATGTTTGAACTCTAATTCTTTAAATAGTTGAATCTTTGGTAGTTGCTCTTGTGCTCTAAGCCAATCCAAAAACATTGCTTTGGTTTTCGCCCTGGTCTGAATATGTCTGCTCCTGTTACTCTGTGTTTTCTTGGACGAGTGTACCCTCCTGCTCTCCAGCCCCCTGAACAACACAGATGATGGAAGGACTCGTGTATTTAATTGTCAGCTGTGAAAGACATTTGGTCCTGAACTTGGAGTTTGGGCACTGACAGGATTGATGCCTCAAACTGTGTTAGAGTCAAGGAATAGCAAGTAACCACAACACACAGACAATAAAACCAGGGTATCCATAGACTAGATTATAACTCACAACAGCACAAAAAACAGCACAAAAAATCTTTTAAATATTTGTTCTTAAGCATATTCCGTTGACAGAAAAGTAAGTCCTTTTCTGTCGTTCTATCGATCTATATATCAAACAAAACAAAAAGACGCTGATGTTGCGGCAACATTAACACACTCAGCCCTGATGCAGCTGAACACTGTGAATCCTAAACAATTAACCTCACTAAACATGAACATACACACTGTTTATGTAAGAATAAAAACGGAAGAACTTTAAATATATGGCAGGACATGATATTTCTCAAAATTCACTTTGTTCTCTTTCATGAAGGGAAATTGTTAGGCCAATGTAGCGCATGCTTTTCCATACACCATCATGCAAAGAAGGGAAAGAAGTGTGACAGAAGCTTTTAATTTGAAAATGGTCCATTCCCAGACACAACATAGTAAGAGACCTATTGTATTTTATTATTTCTGTCTTCCGCTAGAACATTTTGTCACCTCCTTAGTTCATGTAATAAAAAAAAATAATTTCCAAGGTGTCAAATCTGTCAGTCACACTAAGTGGTTTCTCAGACTAATGCTTTGATGCATAAAACAAATAAGAAACTTATCAAAATATTACTTTCAAATCAATTTCTACAGTTTTGGTTTTCTTGCTAAAAGCTTTTTGAGAGATTCTGAAAGTGCGTTGCCATTTACAACGGATACATATAAATGATGTTTGTGTAAACACGTTGTAAAGGACAAGGTGCAGTTCTGAGAAAAGTAGTGACAGAAAAAATTGAAGTCACTGCGTGCACTTCACAATAGGTGAAACACTCATTTGTATTTTACAGGTTTGGTTTGAAGTTAAGAGGAAAGTTTGTGTCCTTGGACAATCATTACAATCAACTTGATCACGTTCAGCAAAGTAGATGTGGTGTCAGTACCTCTAGACGCTCTCATGTGACAGTTTCTCTTGAATGGCAAAGAATGGTAATTATCTGGGCTGTTTGAAAATAAACAAGAAAATCATGCAGCTAAAATCAACCACCACATGATTATTACATTATCAATATCTAGCCAAAAATTAATGACTGAAAATACCTTTTTATGAAAGTTTTTTTTGCTATTTTTTTCTAGGAAGCCCAACCACTTTACATCATGGTTTCCTGAGCCGGTTTTCTGCCAGCACTTCACAGAGATTATTACCACTCTGGGCCATGACTGAGCTGCTTCCCAACACCAGCATTCCCGTGGGCACCGCAGCTCTTCTGGTGACCTCTGACTGTCCGTTTAACCTGACTGCGACTGCGCAGACGGGACATGGCTCGGACCAGTCGCTTCCACCCCTCTGCACCTTCTGCTGCTGTGGGATGCTCAACCGCACCCTCGCTGTGGCCTTCATGGTCAGCCTGGCGTTTGCTATTGTGGTTGGAAATGTGGTTACTCTAACAGTCTTTGTGCAAACTAGGCAGTCGAGAACACCACAAGGGTACTTGAAAGGTAACTTTGTAGTTGTTTTTCATCTTGTATTTCTTTTTTTTCTCATGAGATAAAGTTGACCAGATTAAAAGCCTGATTGTCAACCATCTAAACTAAATAATGCTTTTTTTCTTTGTTAATCTTGTTGACAGTGTCTCTGGCCATAGCAGACATGATGGTGGGTGTTGTCGTGGTTCCTTTCTCTGTTTTCACTGAAATCTCTCTGATGGTGACCAGCGCTCCTCCCTTGTGGTACCAGGGTGGCACATCGGCATCCTTCAGTGACATGAAGAGCCCCTGGCAGCCCTGCATGCTGATTGGTCCTGTGTTTGCGGGATGCACCTTTGTCTCCATCAGCACCATCTTCCTGATGACTCTGGAGCGCAGCGTGGCCATCCTGTGGCCGCTCCACAAAGACGCGCTGGTGACCAGAAGACGAACATTGCTCCTCATCCTGCTGTCCTGGGCAGCCAGCTTCCTGCTGGCTCTCACCCCTCTCATCTTCAGCAGCAACTTTACTTTGGAGTACAATGAGTGCAGTCGCATGTGTAACTACGCCCCACTGTTGTTTGGAGGCCGGCTCCCTCCAGATGCCAACATTTTGCTGCTGTTCCCAGCATTCGACTTCACACTTCTGGGTGGCACATTAGCAGTTAATGTTGTGTCCTTCACAAGCATTCGCCGATACACCCAAAAACGCAAACTGCTCTCGGAGGGGAGTCTGAGTGACGGAGGAGGAGGAGGATGCTCCCACAGACCATCATTCTCAGACATTAAAGCTGCAAAGACAATCGGCATACTGACATTTGCCTTCACAACATCCTTCTCTCCCATCGCGGTGTTTGTGCTGGGAAATGTGGTGGGATACACGTGGTGCAACTTTTCTTTTCTCGCCTTCTGGATTCTGACAGGAAACAGCTGCTGTAATGTCATCATCTACAGTGTGAGGGACCACCGCTTCAGGAAGGGTGTGACCCTGCTTTTTCAAAGAGAGCAGTCCCCTCCCCAAGGTGAGAAGACCTGAGGACCATGTTAATCTCTTTTGTTTTAGGAAGCACATTTTTTGTGGCTCTGGTCCAAAATATTAAATGATTGCAATCATTTTATCCAAATGAGGATCAATGTGCAGAGTCGGAGCTTTGCAGAAGGGAGAAAATGTGGAAGCAGTCCATGTTTTTTCCAAATCTACTTTGATCTGGGCAATCATGCAGGTTGGGAGCTTTTACCACAAAGACACGGTTTCAAGTCCAGTTGCAAACAAATCCAGCTGAATCAACCACAGGTCAACGTTTCAGAGTTGTATGAATGTTTCAAGTTGCAGTAACACTTACTCAGCTGAGAATGTAGTAAAATTGAGAAGATCATAATTTTCAGTTGCAAGTCAGAGTCAAAGATGCCAAGGTTTTAACTTTCATACACATTCAAAGATTTAAGAATGCTGTTCTTGGTTTTACCATACAGAGACAAAGAGTGGTGAAGTTCATCATTATAAATTGATATTATTTCAGAGGAAGTGATGCAGTTCTTCCTCTGATTGATCTCAGTCTATTCATAAACTAAAGGGGAGTTACTGTAAGGTCACAATGAGGGTGGAAGTGTCCAAAACTGCAGGTCACTGATTGACCACTGGATGCCAGCTTTGAAAACAGAAGAAAAAATTATATGCAGTGAATCTTTTGCTGTTCGTTTGCACTGCTTTGCAAAGACATTACTGCACTTTGAAGTTTTCCATGTTTTGTCATACTAAAACCTCAACACCAAAATAATTCTGTTCTTATCAAACTTTTTGATTTAAAAATCTAAATAATGTGCTATTGTCTTTGTTTTGAAACTCCTAAGTACAATCAAGCACAACCAGTTGCAGTCTGAAGTTGCCTAATTGTTAAAAACAGTCAATCTGTGTATAATTTAATATCTGTTTAAAACCAAGGCTGCATCCATAAAAACTAGACAGGTTAATTATAGAATTGAATTGATTTAAAATGTATTTGTTAGATAGTGATCTGAGAGGCAAATACTTGTTGTAACTGCTGCATAATAGAAATACATGATATCCAATGATTTTTAATAAGATCCCAGACTGACTCAGCTACTTTTGAATTTTAGCCATCATGGCTCTATGAAAAACTAATGAAGTCACTCTTGCTCTTTCTGTGGTTTTTATTGAACTGTCTGTAAGGGATCTCAGAACAAGTCAATTTTATTAATTTACTTTAGGCTGATTATGTTAAAACTGGAAACTTCTGTCTTCATTCTGGAAACAGCTAAAAGCAGGAGTGATTTATTTTGGTGTTTTTCTGGGCTGGAGTGAGTCTACCTTGAGTGAAAGAGGTCGGGTATCTTGGTATCAAGTCTTAGTGAGATGGAGCAGGAAATGGTTTGACATATCAGAGCTTCATCTGCAGTAACCTTGGTTTTTCTCCAGTCTGAACAGGAGGAAAAACCAGCTCAGACTTTGGTCTAACTTCTCCAGTTAGATCAAAAGGCTAACCTCACACTTTTTGGTACATCTGCATTCAAGACATCACCTGCAGTCATGAGATGTGGATTGGGACTAAAAGAATAAGGAGTCTGACACAAGTGGCTGAAATGAATTTCATTAAGTTGAAGGCATGGCTCCACCCTAAACATAAGGAGAGGAACTTCATTAAACTGAAAAAGAAATGCTGCTCCTCTTCATCAACAAGAGCCATCGAGCTCTGGAGAGGATAGGGAGAAAAATGGTTTTGTTCCCGTCCTGGATCTGTTATTTCTGCGATCCAGCTACAAAGGCAGCTGGTCAGTATCATTTGTCATTTCTCTCTATGGTAATTAAAATTTTTTGTACAAAGATTTCATACAAAATAATTTCTCTAGACAATAATATAGTTAGACTACCTGAGAATTTTGCATTTTGTATAAATTTTTACTTCCAGTTTGCAAGCATACTTCATTACAAAGAGTGATAACTTAGCACTGTTGCCTCCCAGAAAGGAGGGACTACTAGAGGCTTTTATGTGTGGAGTTTGTATTTTCTGATCCATGCATGAATAGATTATCTTCATCCTACCACCGACAAACATGCATGTTATGTTAAGTCAGTGCTTCTCAATTCCAATCCTCAGGCCCCCCTGCTCTGCATGTTTTAGATGTGCCTCTATTTCAGAACAGCTGATCCAAATGATTGCATGACCTCTTCTGCAGTCATCAAGAACTACAGAAGCCTGTTAATCACCCACAGATTCAATCCAGGTGTGGCAGAAGGGAAACACCTAGAACATGCAGGGCAGGGGTCCCTGAGGACTAGAATTGAGAAACACTGTGTTGTTGACACTCTAACTTGCTCCTAGGAGGGGGTGTGTTTGTGTGTGTGTGCCACTAGAGACATGCAAGAACCCCCATATAGCCCTGCATAATATAAGTGGATTTAGAGAATGGATGGCATATGGGTATAAAATGGGGTACCAAATGATGAGGGGGCTCTATGCTGCATAAGTGGACAAAAATGGAAGACTAAATGAGAACCTGTTTCCACCTATCATCCATCTTTGTGCTTATCAAACCATTTCCTGGCTTTACTCTCATGTTTACAGTCATAAAAATGTTTCATTCTTCTGCAAACAGCTAGGTTCTGACGTTTTTCAGTAACTCAAATAAACAGCGAAAGTCAAATTATGCATATTTGACCACTAGACAGCTGAAAGGTTTAAACTAAACACAAATACTGTAGATCACAAGCAGACAGGTCCATGTCCTGAATAAAATTCATGTCCTTACAGATTTATTATTTATTTTTCCACCTCTCAGGCCTTTCTCTGAATTCAGAAATTAACCTTGTATTTATTTTTGCTTGTGTGTGGACATTATGCGACTGCCTCTCAATTAAAGTTCATGTTTAGAAATGTTAATTTGACCCTACTGCGATAATTGAATTTTACTTTTGCAATAATCTGCCTCAGAAGTGCACTTTATGAGCTCCTATGTCAGCCATTAGCATTATGCCATGAGTTAGCATCATGCCAAACAGGTTTTATTTAAGTTTTTTTTTATATTATTAAACCTTGTTTTTATTGAGATAATAAAGCATTTTCTGTATATTTATGACTATCTGAATGGGTTACATCACAGATGTGTAGAGTAAGAGATTATAATCAGAGCAGACCCTCGTACTGTGCAGCTTGTCTCTTCAGGGTATGATGTATTTGTAACATTAAGCGATGTATATGATGTCTTGTTTGTTGCTGTATTGTAGAGTCTGAATATATGATAAAAGGTATAAATGAGCTCAACAGCAATCTGAAGAATAAAATTGTCTTATTAAACCACAATAACGTATTTACATTTTTTTGTCTAGAAAATAATGCTTCCAGTGAAACCAAATGTGTTTATATTAAGACTATTTTAATAGCTCTGTGGTGAGTCTCTTATTTGTGACCTGGCGATGTGCAACAACAATATTCTTTATACAAGCCAGTTGGGTTTTTTTTTTTCAAACTTTAAAATAAATGACACCAACATAATCAATAGCCAGTAAAATGTAAATTCTGTTGAAAGAAAAAGGAAACTCATGTCTCTTGACAGGCTTTGCAACCACCTTGAAAAATGGACGTTTGATTAGTAATTAAAGTCAGAAAAAGTGCCTGAAACTCAGATGTGAGCAACGTCTACAGAACATGGTATGGATAATGTATTAACATTAACATACATCGGCTCCAACCAAAAGCCATGTAGTCCACTCAGGTGTTACTGCCTTTCACATGCAGCTCTGATGCAGGATTTAAAGATTAAAGAATAATTCAGACTTCTGAAGGTCTTCTGTGAAATAGCTGCCAGTATTTTACCTACAGAAGACAATATTTTATAAAATGTTTGAATAAACAAATATCCCAGTCAGCCAATGGATATTTTTTGCACGTCAAGAGGGTGGCTGATCAGAAAGAGTAAGATGATAATCTTTGCAAGAACATTAATTTTCACAGATGAACGTTCAGCTGAAGATAAAAGAAGAAGTAATATTTATTGCAAAATGTTTCAGAAAGTTCAAAAGCAACTTGTAAAAATGCAGAGGAGAGTAGATCTCCTCTGATTTGTCATCTTCTATCTCTTGAATATAAGCAGATTTTCACTGTAGCAACACCTACTGCTTAAAAGGAGAATTGCAGTGAGCATCGTAAGGTTAAGTGAGCAGCATGGAAGGCAACATCAATAATGCTGATTCCAGATCTCAACTTGCCCAAATTGCAGCCGTATGAAAACAATCTAAACCTCAAAATATATTATTAGCGTGAGCCATAATGATAGTGAGCTTATGCAACACATCTTTGTATCACATCATTGTTTGCTTTATCACTGGTAATATACTGGGGATGCTTGTTGCACCAATCTGACAGATCAGCTAAGACTGTCTTATGAGCTATATTTAAAAACACCAGATAAAAGTGAATGCCACAGAAATGTGCTTTACATTTTACAGAAAGATAAGGTGACATTGATATGATGCAGACAATTGAACAGCTACTGGTTAGACAAAGAACAAACACCGGACACAAAGAAGAAGGGGCGAAGCAGACAGGAAGTTTACATCCCAGTTCCTGCTGAGTGGAAAGTGACAAGGACTCAACTTCATGGACTGTCCAGCAGAGACACCAACACTCCACCAAAGATGGACAATCCACTCATATACTCTGATACTTCTCACAACCCCTCTTTTGAAACTCTGCATTGACCCTTTAAGACAATAATAAAATATTAAAACGAGTTGATTTGCATGATTAGATATAGCATAAAAAAATCCTTCATAGTTTTTTTGCTCACCCAGAAACACTAAACTCAAACATGGCGCTTATTTTGGGTGAACTGCACTTATAAAAAGTCAGTGGCAGTATCTATGATTAGGTTGGCAGCTTTTACTGTGGCAAAATTATTTGATGCCTTGATATGGAAACTCTTAGTGATGATATTCAAACAGAGCAATATGAATAAAACAATCTTAAAGTGAAGTGAAACATTAAACACTTTGCTTTTAGGCAGCTTTCGAAGTAATTTATCAAAAAGCTTCCCTTGAAATTGTACACAGTGGGTGAATGAAAATAATGTCTTTCAGTCCTAATATTTCAGCACTTGTAAGAAAATCTGCTCTGGTTGCCAAAGAATAAGCTATTTTCAAACCTGTTAACCAAAATAAAACAGCTTTGTGGTGCCCACATAAACATAAACATAAACACTAAAGAGATACAATAAAATTCAACCTACAAGATTTTATTGTAGATCAATAAACAACAATACAAGCATTGTTCATTCTGGAAGAATCCCCTTGAAATAAGGATATTTCATTTACCAGCAAAATGGAGGCGTGTGAGAGGCCAGCTGAGGACACACTGGAGATCTGAGGGAGTGTTTTTCTTTCTCACTGATTATTTTTTATCCTCTAAAGGATAAAGAGTTATTGAACATATAAACAGTACAAACTTGTTAATGTGTTAACACTATGCCAAATAAGATTCCAGAAATATTTTTTTTCCTCTCTACAATTTTGATTTTAGGTCATTAATAATCAGTGGCAAACATGGAGAACTTTAGAGCCTCAAAAAAAATAAACATGCATTTCAGTGAAACGAGTGTCTGACATCACAGACAGTCATGTTTTTTTGTGAGATTGTAAGTCGCACACAGCAACACAGCAGTTTGTTTTCCAGAAATGTATTGTTTGTCAGCATGCAAAGTCTGGCCCTGTCTACGCACTCTTTCCTAGGTTTCATGTTTGTCTTCTGAACATCTGACAGCGATTGGTGTTTGAATCTTTAATGGACCGACTCAAACTAACGCCCAAGTACAGTGAAAGCTATGATGAAATGGACGGAGTTTCCCACCTGAATATTTTGTTTACGGTTTGAATATTATTATTATTATTATTATTATCATTATTTATTTATTTAACTAATATGTTATCTGGTATCTATGTTAAAGAATCTTCAAATATGTGAAATATCTGAGATCCAATGAAAGTGACCACAAACACAGTATGGATATTGCCGGTGTGAAATAGTATGCAGAACATAAAACACCAAACTCCAACTCTTACACACTCACATACAGCCCACAAACACACATTAGCATGGTGCTTTTCATACTTGTAGTACTTCTGCAACAAGGATGCCACAATATAACCACATGGAGGGCTGCAGGTGGGAAAAAATCTGAATAAAATACATTACTTATGTCATTAACAATATGTTCCATTAAAGCTGCATTGTGTCTTACAGAGTGGAGAATATTAGCAGGGTACAAATAGCAAAAACACTGATTTGCAGGTAAACAAATAAGTGGTTATTTGTTAGTCAGAATAATTTAAATGTGGGCAAATCTCTGGTGATACCGTGAGAGACTGTATCACTCCACAGTTGCACAGTAGAGCTGAGCTATACTCTCAGTCACGAAGTTCAGGTGCTTAAAAGAACATTTCTAGTTGACAGGTGTTAAAGGTTTCTTTCTCCTTTGTATTATTAACAAGGCAACTAAATTTTTTAGCTTAGACACTCTCTGTGCCGTTGCACTTGTACCACAACCACACATTCATAGGCACAGAGATGCCTCCAGCAAGAAACACTGTAGATGATAGGTCAGAGAACTTTAGAGCCTCTGCAAGGTTATGCTTTCTTGTTTGTCCTATTTGTTTTTTTGTTTTTTTTTATTTCCTCTCATTTCATTGTCCCTATGAATTTTTAATTGTCTCCCTAAGCTCTTAAGCCAAGAGATGTGTGTCAGAACCAATAAAGCGTAGAGACCACCTGTGGCTGGTATCCGTTTTTGACTCAGCAGAGGAAAGGACAAAGGCAGAGATGGCTCTGAGGGACGACGGGGAGCGGGGAGCTTAGTGATACCGGGTTTTATCCACAGGGGCAACGGCAACCCATGTCAGAACCAGGTTTGAAAAGTCAAACAAATCCACATGATCTCTTCATCAGCTTCAGACATTCCTCACTCTAATTGTACTTTTTAATACTATTTGCTGGGGAACCGCCACAGAAAATAAATAGGCAAAATATATCAGCCTTAAAAGGACAGTTCAACATTTTTGAAGAGAGGTTGAGCTAAAAGGCTGTTAGGATCTAATCTTATGTCTTAAGTGAAGAACTCGCTTTGTCTCATCATTTTAGTGTAAAAACATATTAGTTGGTACATAAAGCTAATGTTTGAACTTAACCCAGGACAGTGAACCACCACCAGATTATTGTTAATTAAATTTATAACTGCTTGAGTACAAACAGGAAGAAACTTTCTTTTTGCAAACCTCTGATTTCTAAATCATGCCCATGTTTTGCTGCATGGTGTTTTCAGGCCAAAATTTTCAGATGACAGTTAATCTGGAAATGAATTTAATCTTCAAACTCTTGCAGTTACAAATTAAATAAAAAAAAATTATTTATTTATTTATTTATTTTGCTTTTATTCTTTTTAGAAACTGCTTGTCATTCGGAAGCAGAAAGATCCTGTAGATCTTATTGAAAAATTCATTTTCAAATAGTCTACTTACTATTTTAAAAATTTGCCTTTTAAAAAAATCATAAGCCTATACTCTTTGTTGTGTGTGTGAGCTCATCTTGAATTTTCCTCCCTCATTAATACTGCAACTCATTTACTTTTAAAAAATGATGAGCACTAAGTGCAGAAAGAAAAAATAAACCGTGGGGTTGACATGGTTCATGTTTGCAGTTTGCTTCTTGTGACAGTCCATGGAGATGAGATGAAAATCTTATAAAAAAATTATAACTCCATATTTATCTGCCACAATATAAAGTCCCTCTATTTCAAATTATGTGAGTTATATTATCCATCTACAACTACAGAGACCTCATTGGTGCTAGCTGACTTGCACCGTCTCCCAGGTCGAGGAAACAGCTGCGGGCACAATGTCAGACCAACCTGGAGGCTCTGCTTAAGTTGTCTGCTATAAATACACACATATATGCACAGTTCACCCAAAGTCTCTACAATCAGTTCTCTGTTGCACTTAGCTTGAGTGTTTCTATCACTGCAGCCTGTCGTCATGCTGAGAGGTTTCTGCTTTAATATTTATCAGTGGAGTTTTACTCTGTTTGTGAAAGGTGTCACCATGACGTCTCTGACAAACAATACGGACATGTTTATTGTATCTAGTTTAAAAAAATGTTAAAAACTGTTTCATAATGACAAACTAAACAAGTATTTTCTTCTTTTTTTATGGAGTCTAGCAAAACATCCATAGTGAAATCATACCAGCAAACTGCTTATTCTAACTCATTGAGTTGTTTGAGTTTTATTTAATAGTTCCATGTATTTGTGGATTATATATTAAAAAAAGCAGCATATTTCTGATGTCTTTCTCTACGCTTGCTTCACGGCATCTTGGGCTGAGCATTGTGATGAAGTCTCATGTGGCTTTACTGCACGGCTTACAGTCAGCTGCTCACTTTACCAGGTCTAGGAATTATATAAAGTTATAATGAGATATATAGTCAAAACTGCATTATTTCAGAAACTTCTCCAGCAAGTTCTTTAAAATTTTTCCATGTTATGTATATTTTATAAATCACACAGACCATAATGTAAACAGCAGCACAATACAATAACTTCCAAATCGTGTATATGAAATAAAAATTCAATATCCAGATTTCTGTTCAGCACTAAAGATTGTTATAAAATTCTCCCCAATTTCAATAATTCTCTCTTTAATGTTTAAAATTTAATTCATACATGTATATAAATAGAAATATCTATCTATCTATCTATCTATCTATCTATCTATCTATCTATCTATCTATCTATCTATCTATCTATCTATCTATCT
>CAEGAG010206418.1:0-24503 GCA_903067065.1 Brachyrhaphis terrabensis
TCTATCTATCTATCTATCTATCTATCTATCTATCTATCTATCTATCTATCTATCTATCTATCTATCTATCTATCTATACAAGATAAAAACCACTTTCACCAACACAAATTATGAAATTTGATTTCACATTTTGACTTCACTTCAATTGTGATATTTGACTTCTCAATTTAACGCCTTTAAATTGGGCATCTGTCTCTTTAAGAAACTCCTGCTCATTAAAGACACAGATGTGCTCCGGCTTCAGCACGTCATCACAACATTTCTCTATTAAGCTTTTAACGTCTTCTTCTTTTCTTTCTTAATTCTTAAGAAGAAGAAGAAGTAGCTTGTGTAGCTCAACAGATGCTGAGTTCCACCAGGTGTTTGCTAATTGCTGCTGCTGCTGCTGCTCTTTTGACGGAGCTGAGTCGGGTGCTGTGTGGTGCGGATGCTCACCTTGGAAACTGCAGCTACGAGGAAGAGCTTCGTGGAAAAGGAAGCGCCCGGTGAGACCATGGAAGATTGAACGATTTCTCTAACGTGGATAAAAAAGTAATAGAAACACTCCAGGTATATTTTTGATGAGGCTATAACATTATAGCATGGTGTACAGCTCAATAAAGTCAATTTTACATAATGCTGCCCCTTTAACGTTTAATAATCAGCTTGAACTTGACAAAAAAAAAAAATGGAAGCTTAGAAATATAAGAAGGGATTTATTGCTGTACTGCCAATAAAACTGGAAAGATAATTAGCTACATAATTTATGACGGCTAGCTAGAATAATGAACTAGAATTGAATTTAACAACCTAGAACCCCCTATTTTTTTTTCTCTATATTGATTAGTTAGTTATTATCTCAATATTTTATAGATATAGCTGTTTTGCTGGGTTGCTACTAGCCAGTTGTCTGTCAATAATTTATCCGATTTTGCTGAAGATAAATGATACACAAAATGTAAGAGCAGTTCAAAGAGATTCCAACACAAATGTCATGATGAATGGGGCAGTTTTCCCTAACATCTGTAGGAGGCCTTGGCTTCTGTCTGCCCTCAGGGCTCTTTCAAACAGGTCATAATTGTCAAAGACTTCCTCCTTAAACCCCGTATGCACCTATTAATCTTCTCTTTATTACTATTTCTTGTATGCCATGCTAACAGAGTTTCATTGACAAAATTAATTTTAGTTGAAGCATGGTGTTGCTGCTTTACCTCATTGACCTCTGTGCTTGGCAGATTGCCCAACCAAAGTTGGGGATGGATATTTAGTTCAAGTATGCTGGAAAAAAACAAAGCAAAAAACCCTTGAAGTAGTCTCAAGTATTTTTCTGACTATTGTTTGTTAATATTTGCTTGTTAAATAGAACAGGCCAAGGGAGGTCTGTTCAGATTAAATGGTCTATAAGAAAATGTTTAATGGAATGAAAAATAACAAATTTATCATGCTTAATAGGAAACAATTCAGGTTAAATTGACCTCATGTGGAGGGTTAAATCACATCAAAACTTTCTGGCCACTTGATCTTCACAGTTAATTGGAGGATGTGAAGAAGATTATTTATTCTTAAAGCTGTTGCTAAAGAGAGCACATGATTACTTGCTCGAGTTTAGTACAGTAGGAGCAGAAGATAGCAAAAACAACCACTGCATGAGCAATGCTGGCTGGTTAAAAACCAAGCTAAAAACACTACTAGGAATCACTTTGATTCAATCACATACCAAGTAGTATTGTCATTTCAAAGGCATGTGTCAGTGGTGAGTCATTTCTCAAATGAGGTTTATCCCTCAACTGTTCCCAGAAGTATCAGAAGAATCACACACCAAAACCTGTCTTGCACAACTGTCTGCAGACTAATAGCAAAACAACTGTCTCTTTAGCAAATCCCTGCTTTGTGGGGTATGTGGGCAGAGTTGGTGGCTGACTTAAAAATCTAACAAAAAGCTCTGCACATTCCACACTATTAAATGTTCTATGAGCTTTTTGTTTTATTAAAGTCATTCTATTTTGAATATAAAAACAACATCATTTTAAAAACACATAAATAATGCATTTGCATATAAATTGTGGCACTCCTTTGGTAATTACTATATCTATTGGATGCTGAATAACTCAAAAAAAAATAATCCAATGGAGACTGTTCCGAATCCTAAAAATCTTGTTTAAAATAAGACACTCTATGGTTGAGTTATGGTAGAGATTTTATACATAATAAATTAATAACTGTGTAGAGATGTTTTGTGCCAGAAGACTGTCTCACCTTTGCCTCAATTTTTAAATTATAGCTTCTAATGCTTACTTGGCATCAATATTGCTGTCTCATATGAAAGAATGCTTAAGGCAGTCATCAATATTTGGATATAATGTGTATTTGGCAATTAGATTGTCCGTGGTGGTTTTGTGGGAGGAAGAGTAATTGCTGCATATATCAATTTCTGTCCTCCTGGTGAAGCTGCTAATGTGGAAAATGGTTGACCCTTAATTTTCCACAGTGAGTTGGTTGAGAACCTATGAAAATGACACAATGTCCAGTGGGCCTGTATTGCCAGGTCAGAGCCAGGCGGTTGAGGAGGAAGAGGTTGATGCGTGTTGGGAATGGTTAGTGAAAGGATACTGAATTAAAAACTTAAATGGAGTGAGGTAATACATAGTGACAAAGAGGGAAAACATCTCTCACTGATCATAAATATTAACTTCATCACACAGGATTCTCTAAATCTTTCATCTACGTTACAGTTTTCAAACTTTAAGACAGCCTTTATTCAACAACTCACACCCAAAAACTGATTTGATCTCTTAGCCTTAAAAAGGCGTGCAAAGTGGACATTTTGCCAGTGTTGTGACATGTGTCAGAAATGTTGCCAGTACTCCTGAAGCCAGTCTGAATTTGACAATTTTCTGGATCTCTCTTCTGTTTGAAAGATTAATTGTTGCTTTGTTCTGTGTCTAATAGTACTGCGCAATGCTAGAATTTGCAAAGCCTTGCAAAATGTGTTCATACTTTGAGAATCTTCTAAATATTCATATTTAGATCTATGATGAATAGATATAAATACAGATACAGACTTTACTAGCCTGTCCATTGCCTTCCTATTCAATTCCGCTCGAAAACATTCTCTCTTCCAGCACAGTCTGGGCTTTCTCCCCTTTACTTGGGTTATCTCTGGTCAATTTTTGACCAGACCAATCAGCAAACACAAGGAGAAGTTGTGAATGATGTTTTTGTTTTAGAATTGTAGTCTGGCTGTAGTTTTAGCAATGGCAGTGGAAGAAGTGAACAAAGCCATTTAGCCTGTTGTCCATGCTTTCAACCTGAATTAACATTAACATCCGCCCCGTTCGGATAAGAACTTCTCTCTTCGCAGAGGAGGCTGGTTGTTTACAGGTAATTTTTGGTAAGGTTCTTATCGTCAAACTGGCGCTCTACAGGTGTCACTGATAAATGTTAGCGATTGGGTAAAATTTAAAATATCCACACAGTCCATGCCTCCAGGATTCAATCGTTTCTCAACAACCAAGAGAGCAGGCCCTCTGTGAGAAGCAAATAACATCGGACAAGGGACTGGTTTTCACCAGGCTAAGACTGTGCAGGTGTATTACTGTCTTCATTCAGGCTTAAACAAGCCTCCAGTCACTAGGTGGCAGCAGTGCTCAAACTAATCAACGGACGTCCCGTTCTACCCAGTAGAAAAAGTACTACTGGTGCAAATTATTACTGGGGTAATATAACATATGCATGCACTTTTATTATTTTCTTATGTAAAATAATTTGGAAAGGTTTGAATTCATGGTAGTCTGCCTGTCCATCCCAAACAAAAGCTTCCTTGAAAAAACATCTCACAAGAAAACAAATAACTTTTGCATTTTGCAAAGTATATCTCTACCAAAAGTAATTGCTTTTCCACATTTCCCCCCAGCCCAGTACAAACAATGTCAGCATTATGTTAGCTCCAGGAAAAAGAAAGGAGAGCTTAGGGCCTTTGATACAAACAGCGAAAAGGTAATGAGGAGATTGACATTCCTTGTTGGTGCTCTCCATTGAAAGTCATCACAGAGACTTATTCACACAAGTCAATTGAAATTCTGGTGGTGAGGCTAAAAATGTGCTGTTGATTTGTACTTATAATAGGAGCCTTACTTTCTGGCTGTATTGATACTGTTTGGCTTTCTAATGGATACGCTCGAACTCTGACCTTCTACCTGCTCATTGATGATAGGCCACTTTGTCCAGATTGAGTGGATGTAAATGTGAGAGTCATATTGATAAATAAGCAGGTGGTGATTGTTCCAGCTTCAAAAACTCTGCATCAAATGACTGAAACCTGTCTAATAAAATAAAAAATAAAGGCATTATAATCAATGGACACAAAGCCAATCCAACTTTAGTTGTTTTTTTAGCAACCCCCCCCACCCCACACACACACAAATTTAAAGCTAAAGTGTTGTTATTGTTACTGTGCAGTCCTTTGCCTCGTGAGAAACTGTGCGGTGTAATGCACTTATATTTCTGCAGCGTTTGAAAAACGATAGGAGTGGCTTAGTCGTCATGCCAGAGTTTTCAAAGACCTCTTTGTGTAGAAGCGTTGGTCATGGCCAGAGACATCCAACTAGCATTTATTCTAAAGTTCCTCCAGATGCTGCAAATTGTATCAGCTGGGACTATGTTAATATGCATTTTTATAACATGGATGGTTGTGTCACAGATCATTAGTGATTCCCAAAAAAGGCATACTTGTGAATGAAAGGTAACTCTTGAGGTTTTCAGTAGCAGTCAGGGTTGTCGACCAGCTGCATTAATTAGTCTAAAAAACTTCAGTACCTTTAAATGATTCTCATCTCAACGTGGAAATATGAAATACTACATATTGCAACAATGTTTTTAAGAAATGGATTTTGTAAGCTGTACTGTTATTAAATGTTTGTTCATGTGTTTCCCTGCAGCTGCACTTGAGACCAAGAAAATACCCAAGTTCACTTTGCCAAATACATCACATTCTTTGGCAAAATAATCCTCATCAAAGGGACAAAAACCTTCAGAATGAACATAGATTTAACTCTCCAGGGCATTGGCCCAACAAGCTTATTTAAGAATACAAAGTTATTTTCCTCCCAGGTTATTTCTTGAGCTAATTTTAAGATCAGATTTTGTTTCTAGGGATGCTTGTAATAGCTCTAAGACGGTTTAAGGAAGCACTGAGATTTCCAAGTTATTCCAATAGTTTCACAAGTTAGAAGTAATATATTGAATTAAATAAGCAAACAATTGGTTATTGTTACTTAAAAGATGAGATGAATCTTGAACCTTTTCATATAATTTAGTGTGTTTTATCAGGATCTGATGTGATATGCCAACAGAAAAAGCTACATTTCTTTTAAAGTTATACGTCTGTTGGGGTTTGTTTCTAACAGTTTTACCTTCCAGGATTGTCCTGCTCAAACTAGATTTCCTGATTTGTAGAGTACACAAAAATATTTATCTTAAGGACAGACTCCCCCACTTAAGCTCTTGATCTCCACTTCTCCTCCAGAGTAAGGTCTCATCTTTTTATCATGTTTTATTAATGGACTCTAAAGTCCTTTGTGGCATAATAAGGGCCACAATTGCTCAACCTATTGCCACAATACAAGATGTGGCCTAAAACTTTTCTGTAAAGCGGTTATTATTGGGTCACACAGTAAATAGGTTTTCTATTGGGCAGATGTTAACACCAAAGTTCTGATTAATGTAATGAAACATTGTTTCATTACATTAAGAACAACATTGTTGAATGTTGTTCTTAATATGACTGTTCATCCATCTCAGACCTTAAGAGTCTCCTTCACGTATCACCTAGGGATCCTCCAGAATGAGCTGGAAAGTGTTGGTGTGGAAAGGGATGCTTGGGTCTCCAGAACTGGACATGTCCGATATGAGAATAAGAGGAAAACAATGGATGACTGGATGGATCCAACAACTAATTAATCCCAAGTGAATAGAAGAAGTATTTCCTAAAAGTCAGTTGATGTGACCTGATATCTCTAACAGCTCAACAGAAAACACAAAGTTTTAGCTCATTGCTAATAAAATAAAACTTGCGTTTTAAATAACTAAAGTGGCAATGGAGTGTGAAAACATTGAATTTGTCAATCCATACTTGCGTGGAAAGCTACAGTTACTGTCCAGATCAGAGGTGTATAATTTTGAGCTTATGTGCACTAAATTTCAATTTGTTTTCAGAATGTATTGGTATTAATCTAAGTGTCTAGGGGCTGGGTTGCCGAGATCTCCACCTTCGACTGCTGCCCCATCCTTTTGGCACTGGTCTTTCATTGTTATCCCTGCAAGTGGTAGACCCACCGAGGATAGCCTAACACCATTCCTATTGGCTTGGCCCTGTGAGGAGTGGCCAGAGCAGCCACTCATGACAAGCCCCAACCCCAGGACTGGCTCCGCCATACTGAGTGATGTCTGATGTCTGCGTCTTCCGGTTATCATGGGGAATGTTGAATCATTCTTTGTCTGACCCTTCACCCGGAGCCTGTTTGTCATGGGAGACCCAAAGGGGCAATTAAGATTGTAGCCCTACATAATACTGCACAGATGATGAGTACATGCAAACCTCTGACTAGCCCTGTGCATCTTTAGAATTATATTGCATGGTCTCTCTCATGGATGTTGCAGTTTAGCTGACCATTCTGCTTTCAAAGGCAAGACTAATGGAACCTCAATATTCTGTTTTTTCTACTTTACTTTTAGAGATATTCTTCTCAGGATACGTCACCTTGAAAGTTCCACTCTGTGGGATTTATTCATGGAAGAGCGTGAATGGACGCAATACATTTTGTGTTTTTAATCTGATATAAAAGAGAGGAAACCATGCATCTTTGTGGGCTGAATGAAAGGAAGATGCCAATTGTCTCTGGGCTGTTTATGATTTTGTGGGAGAGGAGAAATGTGTTGTTTCCAGTTAGTCAGAGGGAAAATGATGATGCAGCATGCATGAGAGGGAATGGGAAACGTGATCTGTTACATAACTTGACCAGTTTTCCAACATTTAGGTTAGAGTTTGATCTGTGTGAGCTACCAAAATACAGCATAAACGTATATAAAAAAGGAAACTTCTGATGGCAGCAGGGTACATATGTACATAAAATCCACAGCCTTAATAAAATTAATCCAGCAATCAGAAACGCAAACTCTCACAGGGAAACATCTGGAAGTTGTGGTAATCTTAAATTTTATGACATTGTAATAGTTTGTCAGTTCAAATATAAATTGACGGTAATGATCGAAGCAGCTGCATCCGCGCTCATTCCAACTGCGTTCAAAAGAGTTGCAGTAAGAAACCCATCATGTAACTTGGCAGAGGGAAAAATGTGTGGCCACATAGACTTGTGTGTGGATGCAACACAAGGGGGTGTTACTTCTTGCGGAGCGCATGCAATCCCCTGCAAAAAATTCCCAGTGACTTCAGATCCAAGGAGGAGGTGATATTCATGGGAGCACGGTTCAAACTCTCACTTGGAGCACAGCTTCAGCAGCCTTTCAGCCGCTGCTCTCTCTGCGCTACTTTTCCTCTTAAACATAAACTAAAGCAGATTGAATAATGTTTGCTTAAAATAATAATAAAAAAAAAAAATCTGGAGATTTTTTTTCTACCCTTGGACAGATTTCAGGAGGTGATTTGAGAACCTGAAGACAGAGTGTTACCTGGGCATTATGAAAAGGTATCCAGGCGTCTTTCATTGCTGGGAGAGGATGCTTGTTTTGTAAAGAAAAAAAGAAAGAAAAAAAATTGCTTATATTTTTGTGACTCTTGATAAAAACTGTAACTCGATCTGCGACTTTTTGCGCGCTACTTTTAAAACTTTGCATGACCGAAATGGAGCGCCCCGGATTAGCTGTTTTAATGGTTTTAAGTGTTGCGCTCTTGCGGGTTGGCGACGGTCACCAGGATGCAACAGGTGGGAGGACCGGGGCAAGCCAGGTGGTCCCCGACCATCAGATCAGTCAGGGTCACTCTCCCAAAGAAGCTCTGGACCTCTCAAAAACACCTACCACCGGCCAGTCGACAACTCTGCACCGCACGTCCAGGGGAGCGTCAGCATCCGGAGGTGAAACGGTTCACGCTGCTCGCGCATCCGGGGAAGACCTTGTCTCATCGTCGCACGACAGAGCGCAGCGTACAGCCAGACACCCGCAAACGAGCAGAGTGAACCGCAGGCAAAGCAGCAAGCCCGGCTCCTCCAGCACAAGACGACTGGCTGGGTAAGAGTGACAGCTTTCTGCTCCATAATAAACACCCAAACATTTTGTTTTCAAACCATGCGGAGCAGCAGGAGCAGGAATTTGAGTGACCTATTTTACTCTAGCAAGCATGAGTCCCTGTGGTTTACTGTACTGCGGTTGTGGCCCACTTTTGCAGAAATTTTCTTCCTGTAATGGAAACCAGCAAATGATGTAACAAGAGCTACGACGTTTAGTGTACATTATTATGCTAAATGCTCTTCAATATAGTGCAGCTTTGCTGCGAATTTAGCTATGGAGTCAAATCAAAACAATTCATTGTAATTGAATTGTGTGCTAATACAATGTCCTTCCAAATAATTGAAATGTAAAAAAGTCAATTTATGTCAGTACGTCAGAAACGCATATAGGTATAGATTTCACACAGTGATATATTTCAAGTATGCATTTCTGTCAATCTAGATGATTTTGGAATATTTCTGGTAAAAACCCAAATTATAGTGTCTTCAAAATACAATATGCCAATAAAAATGAATAGACAATCATGGGGAATACCGCTGACTTGCCAGTTTTTCAGCAGTCATTGCTGCCCTCCATAAGGAGAATCAAGTCATTGCTGACAAAACTGGCTCTTCATTGAGTCATATCCAGGAATATGAATGGTAAGTTTAATGGTAGGAAAAAGTATGGTAGCAAAAAGATGTGCAGTCAATAGAAAAACCCTCAACAATGAGAAAACTGTCAAACAAGACCCATTCATCAGGAGATTTACAAGGCGTGGACTGCATCTGGAGTCATTGCTTCCAGAATCACCACTCACAACGTAGCCAAGACATGGGCCATCTGTAGCACTCCTTGTATTAAGTCACATGATATTGTCAGAAGTTCCTTAACTGGATTCAGGAGAAAAGAAGATCGTTCTTCTGTGCTTTCGAATGGGAGTACATTTTACAAATCCCACAAGGAATCTATGTGGCATTGTCTAGAGCAAGATGCCAGACACCAGACCAATCAACTCGGAAAAGCTAATGGACGTTATTATAGAACTTGGGCTTCCTTAGGTTTTCAATGGAACCACTAACTGATCACTCAAATGCCCCAAAGCACCGCTCCAGTAATTCATCCAAAATGAGTATAGCAGTTATACTCATAACTGCTATACTGTACTGTGCATACTGCACAGTACATGGGCATACATTTCAGGAGACAGACATTTCTGTAATAAATTGTTACATTTTCAGAGAAACTGAATCATAAGATCATCAAAATGAACAGAAGTAAATGCTTGAAATATATCTCTGCATAATATTAACAGATCAGTATTTTAATATGTTTAAGGCAGGAAGCTGTGTTTGTGTAGTGATAGTACAGTTTATGGTTATAAGGAGTGTCTATATTGTATAGACATATTGTATATGTCTATATTCCCTCACTATGCTTTGCAGAACCTTCTTGTTTTCCACAGTGTAACTTGAACACCACACTGAGATGCAGGGTAATAGGATTTTTTTTTTTTTTTTTTTTAACCAGCAATCAATGTGAAGATAAATGGATCATCTGTGTTTGTGCTGTTTGACATGGGATTATCACACTGCCATTATTACACCTTACTATATATTCACATCAATCACAGCAATAGAGCGGCAGCACTACTGTAGTCTGTGGGCCTCTGTTCTGTGTTCTTGCTGTGACCATTCATTATAGTTGCTCAGCCAGAGTTTTGGCTCATGAGCATTTGCAAATTTGCACCATGATCAGAAACACCTGTTTCTCCAGTGGCTCTTTCTTTTTTGGTTTCTGCTTAACTCTAAAAGGATGATGGGTTGTTTCCACAATGGAGCACTTTTCATTTTGTTAAATGAAGCCTTCTGTATCCTCTCCTCCATACTCCACAGGGACATGGTTTGAACTCGACTAGATGGTGAATATTTATATAATAATCAGAGCGGGATTATAATGGCTCACCTTAGGCTGCAGACAGTGAAGTATAAATGTTTCATTACAGAGCTGTTTTTAGGTTTAGGAAACTGTCTATGTGACTAGCTTATCAAAGGTTTATTTTAACAGCAAGCAGGAGGATTCAGATAATAGGTTAGGAGAAACATGAACAGCACGCTTAGTTCCGAGCTAAACCTTGACAGACATAGCTCCTTACTTTAAAAAAATGTGGTGTACATGATGTTGCATTTATCTAAGTGTTTTATTTATATGTAGGGACTGGATAACTGGATGATGATAACGTTTGACCTAAATTATTTTAAAACTAAATTTGAATGGACAAACTTGCATTGTGGATTTATTGTGAATTTTGATCATCCACATATGGTCGTAATCGGGGATGCCCAAGTCCAGCCATGGAGAGCTACTGTCCTGCAACTTTGATGCAACCCTGAAAGTTTGCAACACAAACTTTCTCTCAACCTCGACACACTTCAGTTACAATTCAAGCAGTTTTGTCCAGTTTTTCCTTTTTGATTTTTTTTTTTTCAGAATTACTTTCATTCAACAATATTGAAGGGTTTTTTCAATCTCACGCCACAGGATGTCTATTGGATTTAAATCCTAATCCTCCTTTGGATAATTTCCCTGTTGAATAACCCAAGTGAGTTGACCTCAGGTTAACAAACTGATGGTGGACATTCTCCATCAGGACTTTCTGCTAGAGAAAGCAGCAAATCAGCCTCAGATCATCACAATACCACCAGCATGTTTGACTGTTGGTATGATTTTTTTTCTGGATTGCTTTGTTAATTTTACACCAAGCCTAACTCTATAACAAGACCCACACTTTCCTAAAAGCTCCACTTTCTTCCCATCAGTCCACAGAATATCTTACCCAAACTCTTAATGAGAGTTAAGAGTTTCAAACTGTTATTTTCTTTTGTTTGCAATTCTTCATTAATAAGTATTTTTCCCACAGACACAACTTTATCCTCTGTCTTTAATGTTATTCTGGGTTATTTTGTGACCTCCCGATTGAGTCATTGTTGAGCTCTTGCATTAATTGTGGTGGGGTGACCACCTCTGGGGAGGTTCACCACTGTTGGAGGTTGGAGGTTCACCACTGTTGGATGGTTCACGACTGATGGAGGTTTGCCACTGTTTCTCTGTTGAGTATAATAGCTCTCATCGTGGTTAACTGGAGTCAACAACACTGAGACTAGGCTAGTGGTTTATATTTTTTTAAAACAAGGCTTGGATGCACAAGCTTGTATTGTGGATTTATTGGAAATTTTGCCTCACCCACATATGGTGGACTGATAGATGTTTATACAGTGTGGAACAGACATCAATCAGTTTGCTCCAGACTGATTGATGACAGTGACTTTGATTCCCGTCTCCTCTGTTCTCTAATTTTGTTAGGTCACAGTATGTGGCCTTTTGAGTTTCTTTTGTGTACTTTATGATGTCACACAGCTTCTTTACGTGATTTCTTGATTAATTGGGGTAATTAGGTGTATGTATGGCTACTCAAGTTGATAGCAGCTGTTTAAAAAATGTAGTTAATTAAAGTGAAATCATAATTCAGTTTTGGGGTGATTACTTTTTCACCAAATCAGGCTAATTGAAAAAAAAAACAACAACTTTATTTCCATTAATAAACTGCTTTCTGTAGTTATGCAGGTAATCTTCATTTGAAAATTTCCAAAATTTTGTCAATAATTTGAAACATTTAAGTGTTATTACAAAGCAAAGTCAGAAGGAAATGTTTTGTACTCTTACAGATTATCAGAGGGCAAACCGTTTTTAAACACCATTGTAAACACTTGAGCCAGTATGTGTCACTTTGAGTCTCTTCAGATTAGAGAAAATCCACCAAAAATTCAAGTTAATCCACCCATTTCCTGTGTTTAACATTCACTGAAGTTGGTCATTTTATAGTAATACCACCCTTCAAAAAGAACTGAATCATCACAAGCTCAATTCATGTTAGATATATATTCATATAGTGTGAATTTAAGTTATGTGCCACCACAGCCAATAAGGACAACTTTCTTGAACTCTAATTACAATGAGGCATACTTAAATTATCTGTCTATTTCAATCTCTGTGCAAAGTAAAATACCCAGCCTCAGTATGAGATCCCTTGTAATGAAGTTCCTCTGTTAAAAAAAAAAGCACATGGTAAGTGCTTTGCTTGATTTTCTCCTCAAAAATACATAGAATGAACGGGTTTCCTTTAGTCCTGGGAACCATAAAAGAAGTGTTACATAAATCTGGGAAATACTGCCTTAAAGTAGTCTGCACGGTGAGTTTTATGGTTCTTATTCAAGCGTTTTCAGATGAATCATCTGTAGCCGGTTAGCAAAAGTGAATGTGTGACACATTTCCTCTTGGAATTCCCACTCCAATTCTCCTGTTTACTGGATTTCATACTCTGGCAGATCTGGGTACTGTTAACTCTTAGTCACATCCAAGTTGACTCAGTTGGACTAATTTTTTTTTTTCTCTCAGTGCACATTACAGATTTCAGGTTGCTTCGGATAGCCCTCCACATCAAGTATGGAATAGGTGTAACTGCCTATACATATTTTTCCATGGAGCCTAGTAGTATTGTTGCATTAGCGTCTCTATTACATACAGAAATCCCTTGATGGAATTTGAATGTGATGACTGATATCTTTGGCACGGGCTTGGCCTGATGTGCTTGATTAATGACAAAGCTGAGCTTGCCAGAGGGCCCAAACGTCTGCATGTTATCCTCGTGACGCCTCAGAAACACTTGCAGCTTCTAATAAGCGCAATCCATCTGAGGTCAACGAGTCAATCCCTGTTATCTTCTCAAATCACCATGAGTCAGACACCCACTTACTGTAATATCTTGTGAAAGGATGATGGGGCGCACATCCATCTCAGCACATTAACTGCTGCTCTGGCGTTGCTTTTGCGGTCTGGTGCCTTTTTAATCTGCCTTGCTACAAAAATTTGGCCTGGGCTACAGGTGTGGATTAGAGAGTGCAAAGAATCCAGTTCAGACTGTTTAAAACTTGCCATCTCTCATTTGCTGAGTGATTTATAGAAAATGTGAGGTGTTTTTCATGTCCCGCGTGTCTCAGATAATCCCTGCAAGGTTCAGGTAACACTGTTTGTGTTCACTTTAGATTCTCATCTAATAGAACAAGACCTTGTTGGTCCACAGTAAGACAGGGATTTCTGAAAAATGTATAATAATAAAAGTTTGGTACAGCTTATTCTCAAAAGTGTTATAGCTCCAGGCCAGTCATACCAGAAGGATTAGAAAGTACGTAATTATTAAAGAGATATTTTTTTTGTTAGAATCCTCACTAATTCACAGTTATCCTTTGACTCTGTTGCCTCACAGCACGAAGATCCTGTGAGGCAACACAGATGGAGACAGATGGAGATGCCATCTCCATCTGTCTGGAGATGGCATGTTCTTCCTGTACATGCCTAGATTTCACGCATGTTCATTTAATTGGAGATACTAAATTGTCCTTCAGTAAGAATGTATGCATGGTTGTTCTACTTGTTTGTCTCTCTTTGATGGACTGGTGACCTCTCTATAGTGTACCCCACCTTTCTTTTTCATTTTCTGCTGGCGATTGGTACTGTTACCCCAACAATCTTGCACAAAATCAACTTTGTATAGAAAGTAGATGGATTATAAAGTGTGTAAGGGGATATTTTTTTAAAATACCATCAAACTTTTAATTCACCCTGTTTTTTGTACATGTGCTTTCAGGCCAAATGTCTGTGGAGGTCAGCAATGCTGCTCTGGTTGGGCAGTGGCTCCAGGAACCAACCGCTGCATAAAACGTAAGCATTATTCACAATTTTGAACTTTATGAAAACTTTAAAACCTTTAAAGTTTATCACAGTGTGAAAGTTGGTTTTGGGTTGAAAACCAAAGTGAGTTGGTAGAATAATGATTATTATTCAAATTTGTTTGTGAAAGTTTTCATATCAGTATTGTTTCCATTTGAACTTCTTCCCATTTTCTAGTTACAATGTTGCACATATTTGCAAAAAGAAACTAAATTACCCCTTTCCAAATGTTTTTACAAATGACAATCTAAATAGTATTATGTGCAGTTCCAATTACCCCCTTTGCCTTCAGGTTAGCACTTTGCAGAACCACCTGTTGTTACATTTAGAGCTGCAATCTTTTCTAGAGAGTTTGGTCCATTTTTATTGCCATCTGAGTCAGGTTGAATGGAAAGAATCTGTGGTAAGCAGTTTAACTCAGGCTGTTTGTTTATAGTCATTCTTCTGCTAGAAGGTGAAATTATGCCTCAGCCCAAAGACTTTACTAAGATCCCCTCTTCAATGCCCCATCTTTAGCTGCATGTAGCTTCTCATCAATTGTGTTCCAGAAGAGAAAACCTTCCCCACAGCATGGTGTTGCGACAGCCATCACTATGTTTTATTGTGGAAGTGGTAAAATCACCCTGAGTGGTTTCAGAGTGAGGTGTAATTTAGTATTTTTTTTCAACACCTAAGGTGCTTTTCCACTGGCCAGTCTCACTCTAACCAGTTAATGCGTGGCTCTGTTCTACCCCATTGGTGAGCGTCTCCATTGTGGGCCTGTCCCTTACAGGACCCATGGCATGGATACGAGAACGTGGGCGCAGCAGCTGTGGACGACTCTTTGATGATATTTGCAATGACACTTAACAATGAGGTTGTGGTTCTGATGGACTCAAATAAACCCAGATATTTCTTTTTGTCTTATAGACATTTTTTGCTGGCTAAAATATGACAAAGACTCAGATCAGCCGATTATCTTGCTTTACCTATAAATATAATTATATTCTGGCACTTTATTTTTTTAAATGTACAACCTTTGAATTTAGGTAATGCAGTCGAAAGATGTCAACCAATACCCATTCAGGAACTTTATTAAAATAAATATGCAAGCAAAAAATAAAATGCACATCATACAAAGCTAATATTATATATTTTCAGTGTTTCACACCATCTGAGTAAAACTGCAGTTCCAACAGAAAGCTGACCACAGGTGCACCCTTTCGCTCTTCTTCGCTGCTCGTTCTGCAGCGAGAGACAGAGAGACGGGGTACACGCAGATCTGCTAAGTCACGGTCATTCTGCTCCAAAACTTAACGCAAGTGTTCCTGGTGCTGCTCATGATTAAACTCATATAATTACACTCCTTCACACTGAAAGGCTCTCTGATAGCAGTCAGCATGTCAATGGTCCACTGCTAAAATATATGAGAAATGTTGTTTGAAGTTTGCTGTTTGGTACTCACGAGCCAATCAATAAATGTGATCAGCTGTAAATCAGATCGCTCCCACATAGTACTCGGATGTACAACAATCTGAAAACAGCCAGGCTGAGCCGGGCTGGTTCTGCTAATGGAAATAAATCTGGCTGGTGCAAACGGAGACCGAACCTCTAGTGGAAAAGCGCCTACAGTGTTTTGCATATAGGCCAAAAAGTTCAACATCTGACCAGACTCCGTTAACCATGTGTTTGATGTGTCCCTTACATGACTTTAGACAAACTGCAGATGGGACCTCTTATGAATTTATTTCTTTCTCTTTTCACTCTTCCTTATAGGCCAGCTTTGTGGAATGCATGACTAATAGTTGTCCTATGAAGAAATTCTCCCACCTGAACTGTAAATCTCTGGAGCTACCTTGGGCCTCTTGGCCCCTTCTTTGGTCTATCCTATGCATTATATGGTGTATAGCTATGTATTACTTTGTGTTGGTCTAGTCCCATAAAACACATTGCATTAAGCATTGGTTTAGTTCTTCAACATAGGCATTTGTGATTTTGCTTTCTAGACCTATCTAAAAAAACAGAGTACCCAAGGGTTGGTCTTTGGCTTCCATGTTTTAATTTTATGTTAAATGCCACTATAGTTTTCTGTAGACTGTAATAACAGGTTGAAATAAGGACTTTTTTCTCATTAAAAGTTATCTTTGAATTTTACAAGTGAAGAAAAACACTACACTGCAAGGGACATATCTGTGGAGCAACAAGAGAATGTGCCTACTGCTTCCCCAGTCCTTTTCAGATAATTATTTCCTCCTCACACATGCAAACACTTTTCACACACACTTTTTCACTGGTCAATTACACAATAGGTTTGAGTGACCCGGCAGTCTTCCTATTAGGCCTGCTTCCCTCTGTCACAGTCCATATATTGCACAATATCACATAGACATGCTGTACAAACTGTGTATTACATCCAACATAAAGACACATACTGAAAGAGTAAATTTCATCTACCTGAACAAGTTCTGCCTAATGTGTCTGTGTTAATGATGAGAGTGCACTTCAGTAGGCCAGGGGTCTGTCCAATCATCTGGGCCCCCTTAGAGCTTGGCCGTCACCAAAGTCTGCCTGGAGGCTATGTTACTGGCTCCATTTTCGGCAAAATGCCAGAACGTAGGACACAGACTGGAATAGAGACTCACGAATACCCCACTTAGAAGAATTTAGTGGACAGCTTTATTCGGTCCCTCCCTGAGTCCCAGGATACTTTTTAAGGAGATGCCAGTATGGGAAAACATTTTCACAGTGGGGGAAAGAAAAGGAACAAATCTGTCACATCTGAGAATAAGCGAAAACATAAATTTGCTGAGTTATATTTAAGAACTTCCTACTTAAGTGGATGATGTAATGTCTAGCGTCCAAAGTGTCAGCTGCGGGCTTTATAGCAATGTCTTCCTATCTAAGCAAATATATGTGAGGAACTGATTGCTATTTTCTACCCAGGAAGCCTGCCGGTGTTTCTATTGAAACACATTTAGTTAAATGGAATACATCCGTGTGCGTGGGCTGATGTTGAAAATGTTTTTGTTGAGAACTTGCCCCCATGTATGTCCCGACAAGCTGAGGATAGATGATTACCAGACGTGTTTGTGTATTGAAGTAATTTCTGAAAATAGCCAGTGACTTTTCTGTCGTTTGGTTAAGTTATGGTACTGATTAAGAATTAAAGTTGATAAATTTATGTAATGTCATGCACTTTAAGTGGTTAAAAACTGTTTTTTTGCCTTGTGTCGCTACATGAATGAAGTGTTTTGGCTCAGCCTTAGTATTTCAGTTTCCTAAATTATTTTAGGTTGCTTCAGATGCTTTGCAAAAGTATTCATACCACTTGAACTTTTTCACATTTTATAACGTCCTAACTACAACGTTTGAACATTGTAGTTAGAACGTTCTAAAAGAGCACATTGAATTTTAGTCAATGTGCTCTGACTAAAATTTTACTTTTTAGCCAAAAACACTGTGAGGTGGAAAAGTAATACTCTACATAACTCTGAAAACAAAATCCCAATGTTGAAATTTAGTGTTGGCAGCATCACGCTGTGGGGATGCTTTACTTCTGCATCAGATCGTTCAGAAACAGGGTGTTCTGCTATCTGCGCTAATGTTCATGCCAGTGTCTCAAAGACATGCTTTTCCAGAACACTGCAGATGTCAGTTCATAATTAATTAGATAACATTAATCTCTAGATAAGATTTAAATACATTTTATCCTGCCAGTAATGGTTAGCCATGGGATGTTGTACAGCTGCCAAAACAGTAATTTTCCAAAATGAGGAAGCGGTACATTGGTTTACTACCAGCAAATTTTCTATCAATGGGTAGCTTGTGTTGAGGATGGCTTCTGTTTGCAAAATAATAATTTACTTAGATGTGGAATTGGAGTGCAAGTTAAAATTTTTGCCCTGTTTGATGGTAAATACAGTAACCATCAATTATGCGTCTTGTACATCAAGTATGTAATTACAGATTGGAGAATCTTAAAACTCCTATTACTATAGAGAAGATTTAGATCATATATTTCCTCATTTGTATCTGCCTGCAGAAAATTCCTTAAGAACTTTAGACTCTTGAATGAGGCTTTGAGTCACACCAGCATTAGCTATGGGTAATCTCACCAAAGGATCTTGTTTCAGTATCACTATTCATAATCTGAATTACAATTACCCACTGATATAGCTCACTGATCACATGAGTCGTTTTGGATTTGGTTGCCTAGACACAAAGCCTGTGACTTTGACCTAATGGAAAAGGCCCAAGTCTCAACTCTACATCTGGTTTTTGATCTGATTTTATTCTGACCAGGAGTTTCGGTTTGTGTTTCTGTTGAATTGGCACATCTTTCAGGTTTCTCTTGCACTTTTTAAAATCCTTCCTTTTTTAAATCTAGAAAATCTAGATACTTAGATGGGCATATTTAATATACTTTCCTTATTTTTGATCAGGATTCATGCTCATCTACACTATGTAGAAAGTAAATAAGTGGAATTTAAATCAGAGAGACAAAGGACTGTTAATTGTTCATCTGAGAGACAACCTGGGGTAATAAACTGTTTCCATGACCGCTGGTTGGTTTGAGATGCTTTACCGTGTCATAGCCAAGATTTGTTGGGTCTATGGTGATGATAGCTGACGCTTGAAACCAGACAGTGATTGATTTGTGCAAGACCGACTGAGTATAATATGTACCTATGTATTCACACCCATGGCTTAATGTTTTTTGGAGCATCTTTAGCAGTAATAACAGCCTGAATTGCTTTGGAGGCTGTAGGTTATATCATATATATGGCCAATTGCTTTTGAGGCTGTCATCGCTACAAAACCTTTTAGAGACATAATTTACCTCTACCCTGGTTTTACCCTCTATTTTTGGGTATTTTCTCCCTGCAAATCCTCTCAAACTCAATCAGCTTTGATGGGTATTGTTGGTAAAGAGCCATTTTCTTTATATCTTTCAGAGGTTGTTTATTAGGCTTTAAATTAGACAAGTTTGAAATAATCCAGTCCCCATTTGAAGGTCTGAGTTACAAAACCCTGTTTACAGTGCATATTTTGTGGTTTTTGTGCATGTCTAATTGTAAAAGGTCCCAATGGCAAAAAAAAAAAAAAAAAAAGGAATTAAATTAGACTCCACAATAAAGGTTGCAAAATCAAAACTGTTGTTTAAAGAATCTCCCATTGGTTTAGAAGTATCCAAGTCTGGTTCAACTTGTGTTTTAGACAATAAACCAGAAGCAATCAAATGTGGCCAGACTCAAAGTAGATTTCAATTTTCATCATTAGCGGCTAATGATTAGCCAGTGACAGTATTCTCACAATGCTGCATATTGTATCTGATATTAACTTTTCTTGTTGCATTTTGAATATAGGAACTAATTGTATACCTTAAAGGTTGTGTATGGTTACATATGATGGAAAAAGTGAGAAATTTAGAAAATAATTTTATTGATGTGCAAGTCTTTTGCTTGTAAGTTTAGTATCAGTTCTGAAGGCATGTTGAAACACAGTTTTACGATTTCCTCTCTGTCTTTAGACATCCTAGTGAGTGTTAAAGGGTTAATGCCCACATTTTACTCCTCCATGTGGGAGGCAGCTGCAGAAGTATCATAACATGTGTGAGCATTTTCTGACCTCAAAAACAACCTCCAAATATTTAGGTTCACCATCTTATAGATGGTTCAAACCATTTCAGTTTGCTTTTTCTTCCCCTTTATGACCACACTATGAAACATAAATATTTTGACGCTATCTTTTGCAGTCCTAACTGTGACCAAATCTCACCAGTCAGCTTTCTAAATTCATATTCACGGTGCAGGGATATTTTCTCTTTCTGCATTTAACAAAAATCACATGGATTGAGAATATTTGCTGCTGGAGACTTTGACGTGCTTTGATAAATTCAAGGAACTGATCTGACGTCAGTGCGAACCAAGTCAACAGAACAGAAGGAGATTTTAAAGAATCTGTTGTTTCTGGTGATGTCATTTAGCCAGAGCTGAAAATCATGCAATGAAGACAGCCACTATGTCCTCCGTGGCTTTCAAATGTCCTGTGTGGATTTGTAGAGGTTGCACAGTTTACAGTTTAGAGGCCTTGATACTCCTTTTGAGAGAGTTTTTTTTTTTGACAGATCCTGTAATCAATACACACTCTATAGTCTAGAAACCCCATCATTAAGACAAAGGCTGGACAGTTCTTTCTGGGTTTGCCTTCCCAAACCAGGAATGCTACTTTCGCCGCTCCAGCTGGTGCGTCTGCTTGTAGGTTGCAATTGAGTTCTGTTTTGATGTCCTGACCCACATATTTTTCCAATTGCCACTGCTGACAAAGACACACTGGAAAGGAGGTCTATAATTAATAACAATTAAATGTAAGACCTTTTAAGACCACACAGAATCATGCATATAAGCAAAACTGTTCAACAGCGGTTTTGGAGTTTCAAAATGCAATCATTATTTTGAGAAACCAGCTTATTATTTTAAGAAGGGCCAATCCAATGGGTAAATAAAGTGCTACATTTATACTTGACTAGAAGTATAAAACATTCTTTGATAATGTTTTTTTTTATTATTATTTTATAAGCTCTGGTCTAGGCAGCAAGAATTATGTGCACAATCATCTCAAAGAATCTCTAGAAGATCAAGCTTGATTGACACTTCCTGTGCAACATAAACAACAAGGAACCTTCTCTTTCTGCAGCACATGCACTCACCCAGGCCTCTGTGTTGTTAGGGTACCATATATCATCACGCCCTTCTTTTTTAAGACCATATGGAAGCTGTTGGGAGGTGACCGCCCGCTCCCAGCAACCCCCCCTTCAGTAGGATGGGATTTGTGGGGTTTTCTGGTGAACACCACGTCTCTCAGAGTTGAGCCTTACAAGTTTGTCGGTGCACTCCCCCGAAAGTCCAGATATTATCCATGGAGCGTACCAGCATGTGGCCCATTAAGAGCCAAATGCTGGAGTTTGTGGGTAGTGGTGGAGGCACGGTATGGAATGCCTGAAAGTAATGTTATGTGTGTCATGGGTCGGATGTGGGTTATCAAAATTCCCTCACAGACATGAGGTGGGTTCAGAGAGTAAAAGCTCTGACTACTGTATTGGACTGAAAAGCCTATACTGTTGCTGCTGACAGAGACATCTTAATTTGGTAAAACAGCCAATTATACTTATGAAATTTCCCACAAAGGGCAAATGAAAGATCACTCAAACAGTGGTAGCCTCTTTTCTCTCTGGCTCTGATTAGAAAGAAAAGTTGTGTTTGTTATGGAGTTTTTTTTGTGTGTTTGCGCGTGGGCGTGCGTGTGTTTGTGAAAGCTTGCAGGGTTGTAGACAGTAAAGTTAATATTTTTCTGGCCTGAACTGATAGTTCTTGCACTGCATGACATGTGGAAATCACATGTTAGAAAGAGATTTACACTCACTTGAAATGATTAGCATTGAGGGGCAATTGTATTAACTGCTCAATAGACCAATTCTTACTTCCTCAGTGGACAGTGTTCATGGATGAAAGGCGAATTTTCAAGCTAGTCTCTCCGCTTTGCCTCCCACAATCCTGAACACTTGACCTCCTTCTTGAGATCTGTCAGGTTCTTTGGTGACCCCTAAAGAAAAGCTCCTGCTGTCATCGCAGGAGGTCTGCCAGACCTAATATTCTGCCTCAGAAGATTTTGCTCTGTCCTGATGTTATGTTTGACTGTGAAAGTTTGAAAATAATATATATGTTTGCTAAGTAAAAATATTTCTAACAGGGCTATTGACATAAACTTTACACTAGATTTCCATAATAACCCAGGTCATCCATACATTTTAAGAAATCAATAATTTGAACAATGAAACCCCAGCTTTATTGATTTTAACGCACTCTGTAGTACAAACTGTCTTCAGATATTCTGTTGCCTTTGGTAATATCACACTGGAAATTTTATACAATTGAACGTTTTTTTATTTTGATCAAACTTTTTGTGGATAATGTCTTTCAGCATTAGAAATATTTTTTGTCACTAGAAGAATGGAGCCAACAACTAGTAATCTATGATATCCTGTTTTCTTGCTACATAGATAGGATTTATTTTAGCCACTCTTCAAAATGGGCAAGAACACGATATTCAAGTTATGAGGTTATGCTACTTAAAAAAATACGTTTGAATGAAGATTTTATACTAGTCTTTACCAGTAGTCCCAAGAATTGTGGACTACGTACCACCTGTATAATTTGTAATGCAGCTCAATCAAAATATCAAAAATCTTATCTTTTACCTGAACTTCCTGTTTTAGTGTCAACGTTTAGTTACAGTAAATCACACCTTCAGTCATATTCAACAAAATTTTAATCTCTAGAAAAGCTTCTAGCTCCTAGATCTCATAAATATGTGCAATGCATTCAGTCAGAGCAGAGATCTTTGTTATTATACTTTCATGAATAACATAATTTTCAGAACTGCCGAGTTACATTTGGCAGCACTGGTGACATACGGGAGATTTCTCTCCAGGTTTGAATTAATTCTGGTTTTGGTTTCAGATTGCCCCTTCCTCAATGGAAGGGCTGTAAAGATTTTATGGTTTGTATTACCTCTGACTCAGAAAACAGGTAAAGAAAACCTCTGGTGGGCTGTAATGAAGAAGAAACAAGCACAAGTACAAAATTAGATTTAGAATCCAGTAGTAGGGGGAAAGATTTGCAATCTTAATTAGATGGAAATACTTCAACTCAGATAACTACCGCCAAATTGAGAAATCTGTAAATATACCAACAGTAATAAAGCCCAAATCACTGCCTTGAGGTAAACACTCACTTAACAAACATTGCCCAGTATTTATTATCAATATATAAATTACCTGTGTTTTGCAGCCCCTTATTGAAATGTAGACATATTTGTATCAGTACATCTCAGGGTTGGCCTGAACAGTGATACTTAAGCGATAAAGTGTCCCATTTGTATTTTAACACAGTCTTAGCTATTAAGACTAAAAGCAAAATTATGTTCATTAGAAAAACATTCACTTTAAAAAGCATCCCATTTTTCTAAAAATGACTTTAACAGGTCTTCACAAAGTTGCATTATTCTCATATAGTTCTTAGTCATGCTAAATTAAAACAAACAAAAAAAATCTATTCCATTAATTACAGAATATATATGTAGAATAAAATGACTACAAATGTCACGTCAAGAAAAAGACGGTTATATCCAACCATATAAAAACATTGTAGTTTTGTAGTCAAAACTCCATTTCAAGTCATTCAATCCTTGCAGTTAATGTGAATCAATATATACCTTTAAACAACTGAACAAATTCAGCTCATTGTCTAATGCCGTCTGTATAAAAGATTTATATTAAAGGCATCCCAGCCAATTGCATTGCACTGCTGGCTCTGCAGCAGTTCCTCATATCGAGGAATTGTTGGTAAGAGTAGAAAGCGACAATATGAAGAAACCTCCAACAGAACAAAGCTTAATGAAAGGGAAAAAAAACTAAAACAAAGCAGCTTTAAAGCTGGTTTAATTTATTTAAACCAGATATCAGCCCAGTTTGTCCTGACATGCTTTGTGCTCCATGTAGCTGTAGGCTCCTATATGTGTTTAAAGTTGGATTTAGCATTGTGCTTTTGTCTCGAGATGTAAAAACAAATCGGATGTTAAAAAAAGGATGCAGTGGCTTATTATCCAAAGAGAAACTGCAAAATGAAATAACTCAGAGCTGACTCCAGAATGTCTCAGACTTTATTACACTATATTTAAAAAAACCCATAAACTTTTATAATGGAGTTTTCCCGCTTGTCAGAATGATGTCATTAGCTAGATTATGCTCTCCTCTGTGTACTGGTTGGCATTTTTAATAACCATCTGTGGGCATAGACATCCTCTATAATGTAGACATGAGCCTTTAAATATATGCATTTTTGTAAAAAAAAAAAAATCATAATTACCATTCTTCTTCACAACGTTTGTAAAATATTTCCATTTTTACAGCAAAAAATCAAGATGGTAAAAGGGTTGTTCAAGCATAACAATCATTCACTGAGCTTTCTTCCTTGTGGATGATGAAAAGTGTGCTTCTTCACACAGAGAAGGAAATGCATACTTAAAGTTGATCTTAGCATATTTATGTTTGCTGAGAAAATAGCAGTTACTTAACCTCCCTCTTCAAGAAGAGGCCAGCATATTCTAATGGGTTTTCTGGAGAAGCCTCACTTATAATTCTGGATTTATTTCGAGAAAATATGCATAGCAATTTTGCAATAATACTGTAGGAAAGACAACTAGATTTATAAAAAGTAATTATCTTTCTTGGTCATGTGAAATTTTATTTAATCCTAAAACAAAATGAGGGTGAAATCTGATATACCGTGATTTCCGGACTATAAGCCACGACTTTTGTCACACGCTGTCAACCCTGCGGCTTATACAATGATGCGGCTTATTTATGATTTTTTTTTTCTAACGGCCACCAGGGGCGCTCAGAAAAGGTAAGAGTGAGACAGGGGGAATATATGTGTCGAGGAAGACGCAAGTTTAATGTAACTTAACACGTCTCA
>CAEGAG010206462.1:0-45944 GCA_903067065.1 Brachyrhaphis terrabensis
CCTAGTCCCTCGTGAGGTCGGGAGATGCTACTGCCTCTCCTGCTAACGTTCTGGGCGAGAGGCGGGGTCACCTGGACAGGTCGCCAGTCTGTCGCAGGCGTTTCAAATCCATTTTCTGCCGAGCAGAAACAGATTGTGGCTGTAAAAGAGGTGAACTGAGGCTGTGAGGCTGAATAACAATGAACTGTTCACTGCAACAATAGAAGAATGCACTGACATCTTTTAGATTGCATAACACTGTAAAACACTGGAGATTCATTACAGTTTTGAAGCAACCAAGAGAAAAATGTCTCTTGACTTTATGTTATCACTGCTGAATCTCCTGCTTCTCTCTCCCTGACCTGTCAGAATAAAAGCTCAGCTGCAGTACATTTGGAAAACCTTGTTTAGCATGAAGTCAATTCAAAGCCTGGAAGCCTCAGCTGCTGATCCAACATCGATGTGTGACTCTATCACGTCTCAAAAAGATAAGTTCATACGTTTAAATAAATAACTAAAAATATTTATATGTTTTCAGAAATATTACAAGTGGCTTAGATGAGCAATCCATGCTTTATGTAAAATTTTGTTAGAAAATATTATCGGTAAATTCTACTTCCGGTTTCGGTCGCGCACTTCCGGTTTTCCAAATTAAAATATGTGAGTGAATTTAGCATTTTTATGACTCTTTATTTATTTAATTAATTGACTGCAGAGAAAAATAAAATAATATGCAATAGTTTAAGTACATTGGTATATCACGGTTTGTTAGAAATACTGAAGGAAAGTTAAAAATAAATGTGGTAAAATAATTAATAGCCTCTGCTTTATGCTCAGATCTCTCTGCTGCCACTTTGTTGCCATTTTGGAAAGAACACACAAAGTGGTTTATAAAGGCAAATTAATCCATACAACTTTGACAAAGAAGCAACATCTGTTTGTTTTTTTTCTTGAAGAAAAGAAGTTTGCTTGTTTATTGAAGAAAGAAAAAGTGCCAAAGCCAACACCACACAAGATCTGATTGTATGTGTAGAAAGGTAGAGAAACAGATGAGTTTATGGGAAATCTCCTACTGGCTTTTTGTTGATGACTTGTGCAGTTTGAAAGTCCCATTGCTCCTGAATTACCCACAAAGCTAGCATTCATGTCAGGAGAATAAGACGACTCAGTCACAGTGAAAACAAACATCAGTCACACAGTTTTGTGTTTTGTGGTTATTTTCAAAGACTCGACAGAAGATGGAATCAAAGGCAGAGGGGAAAATGACATGATGGGTGTGGCAGCTGAGTCAAATCTAATCCTATCAGTTGCATTACTTAAGGTGTTTTCCAGGTGTTGTTGACAAAAAGAAAGTTAATCTCTCCATTTCCTCAGAGGAACCTTTTTACTCTGAATGAGCCTGAAAACAAAAAAACACCCACCACCTTTCACCAATTCCAATCTCACCGCACCCATCACCGTCACCACAAAACATGTTCGCCGCGAGGCTCGACATAATTGTATTAATTGTTAACATAATGAAGCATTTATGTTTAATGCCTACCTTCTGGTAATTACCGAGCTGGAACCTTAAGGCCTGGAACCTGTGCCTCATTGTCTCTTTCATGAATATTGCTCTCTTTGTTATTACTGTAGCTGACGCCTTTGCTGCTTCAAAGACTTTCATTATTTTATCTCTGGTAACTGGTTTCTCTGCCCTTTCACTCTCAGGTGCACCAAAGAAACGCCTGAAAAAACCATCACAGTTTAATTTGTCTGCTCTTCGTCTGTGGGATCCTGTGAAGTTCCTCTGACATGGGATTGTAAATTGGTCCCATTCATTAAACTCTGAAAAGACAAAGTAAGGAAGCAGGAACTTACCTTAAAGCTTCTATTTGCTTTGAGTTTAAGCTTGCAGTTTTGAATAAAAGCTCATTAATGAAACATATTGGTGCTTAGAAGGAATGAAAGGAAGCGATGATTCAAAGGGAATGAAAGTTCTCTGTTTTCCAGCGGTCTGTGAAGAAACCGCATGGCTGGGTGTGTTTGGCCTCTCCAACATATTGATCTACAGCTGCTGGAATTGTGATAAAGAAAAGTTATGAACATTTTCTCAAACAATTCAACAAAATGTTTCATTTTTGGTCCTTGGAATTTTCCAATTACATTATTTGAATTATTACATATTTATTCTAAGAAGCACAGATTATAGGTAATAATGAAAACTAGAGCTGTTGTTCATTTCTACTGATAGCTCATTATACATTTTGCATCTTGTAGTTGACGTAGAAAACTTAGCTCCTTGTATTTGATGAACACTGAGTCAGATGATACTGAGGTCCATAAACTCTGGAAGAAATAAACATTTTGCAGGTTTTGAAGTCTTCTTGCAGAGAGTAGGATCTGGGAGTGACAATAAGTGACTTAACAGTGTTTTAGTCTGAAGCAGACGACTATAGATAGCTGTTGTTATCGTTGGATAAGCTAACTGCTATTAGTAGTAGGTTAGAGTGGAGCCTCGACTATTTGTGGTTCAGTTTTAAAGGATTAACCTCGATAGTCTGTTTGTAGACTATAGATTTTCCATAGAATATGTATAAAATATTCAAATGAATACCTAGGTGCAATGCTACTTGACATGCGATTGGCAAAGCAGTCAAATCACAAGGCCGTTTATGTTCTACTGTTCGCCAAAACAGCCGAAACACTGAGTGTCTTTCAATCTAGACTAAAACCTCGTCTGTTTCGTGTTGCTTTTGAACAACATTCTGATGTGTGATGACGGGACTTGACAAAATGCAATGTTTCAATTGTTGACGGTGTGTTCTGACTTTGTATTTTTGTGTTTTTATAATGTAAAGATCCTTGAACTGCCATGTTGATGAAATGCGCTACACAAATAAACTGGAAACTTGAAAGAGTGAAAATAAGGAAAATTGTCGATTTTTGCCTCTTCTGAGGTGGTGAAACCATTTCCATTGAGCATATTAACGCATATTAAGGTAGTTTTAAGCATTTTTAGAGACGTATGACTGATTTACTCAGGTACAAACTGACAGAAGAGCCAAAAACAGTTTATTACAGTTATCACTACATTTTAAACAGCAGGCATTCATACAGCATTTTCAGGTCAAAAGTCATGGTAGGATGTAGTAGAAGTTTAAAAGTGACGTTTACTGAAACGTTAACGCTGCTCTAGTTTAGTAAAGAAAGACTTGAGCCAGACAGTGATGCTGTTTATTAACTGATCCACCATTGGTCATGTGCTATAAATAAAATAAAATGCATCAAATAAAATGAGTGTATGGCCATGATATTTGTTCTCTGAAACCATAACCTGAAATCAGATCCCCATGCAAACAAGCAAGTGTGGGATGTTCTGGAAAAACAAGTCCAACCTAAAAACTTCCACATGCTCTTCAAGAATGTGAAACAGCCCATGTTTGCTGCAATAAGTGATTTTCAGTCAGTCAATTTTTTTTGTTTAATGCAGTTTAATTAGGCTTCTTAAATCAAAGCATTCCTATGCACACAGTTTTACACATTTATCGATTTCAGTGTCTTGCCACATATTGACTCAATTCTCCTTTTGTCTGCGAGCTGTCATGGAGGCAACAGGAAAGACTCGCCACAGCATGTTAGACATTACTGCTGGTATTGATGACTCATTGATCCAGCAGGCATGCCAGAGTAATCAAGCACAACGTCTCCAGGCGCCGCAGGGATCAAGGCCTGCATCACGCTTCCCCAGGCAGGGCGGCTGCTGCAGGAGATAAGCGAGAGGCGAGAGGCGAGGTGTGTGCATGTGCGGATTGGAGGTGATGTCTTCAGGATTTCCATTAGAGTTGAGTATTTTTTGCAATTAGATTTGCTGCTTCATGTGTGGATATTTTTATTCTGTACCGTTCCCACTATCTGGATTCTTTGCACAATAAAAATCATCACAAACTCAAGACAAGTCTTATTTTATGATTTGTTGCAGATCCCATCGTTTAGCTAAACCCTAGAAAATCAATTGTTTCAAGGGCAGCAGCACTAAGCTGACTTAGCACATCAAATGCCATGTGTTTGGACCGCAGCATATTACATATGATAGCTTTTCAAATAATATCGATTTGTGCTATAAACCCATCAACAGATGATGCATGGCTCCCATGCCGCTGTGGAGTAACGCATCAACGAACGCAGCTGTGGCGCTTTTCTTCTTATTTTGCTGGAGAAACTGTTTGAAAGACCTTCAGGAAAGCCTGGAAAACTATTGATGAAGACCTCAGAAAGATTACAAGAAAGTCTAAAGTTGAACATCCAAACAACAGCCAGTTCAATCCGTATCCTTACGTTGCACACCTCAATCAAAAACAACATCAGTCTTCTGTCCAGTGATCCCACTACATTAACCTTCCCACGAGCCAATCGATGCCACGTCACTGTTAATCTTCTCTGCGCATATGTGACCTTTTGCAGACTTCGCTCCCCTTGGTTCCAGGTGATTAATACCAGTCTGGGTAATTGGATGATAATTGGAGGTACTATTGACCAAAGCCCCAAAGAAAATGGTGATCGAGTGATTTGATGATTCCTCTTGTATTGACAAAGAGGCGTGTAGGCAGAGGGAGACAATTGCCATCTGATCGCATCCATTCATCATCATTATGATTGGTTGTTTGTGAAAGCACAGGGTCTTGTCCTCGCTGACAAATTGTGTGAGCTATCCTGTGAATAAATTCCCAGGTTTGCTTTTTGTTCTTCCTGTGAGGTCAGGGTACCGGTTGTTTCTTCATTTCATCCCGGCTGCCGCAGGGTCTCTACTTTATGATGAAAGCTTAAGAAATGTAATTTTCCCAGAAATTAGAAAACCTTTGACAGGATATTGCCTCTTGTAGAATAGAGTTACCAGCTTCTGTCATTGCACTGCTTTACCTATTGTAAGTATGTGAACTTTAAATTGGTGATTTGTGCCACTTCTCTGTACCTCTCAGAGGACAGAGAGGAAAAACTCACAAGTTAAAACGACTTGGGCCAAAAAATGTGTCTGCTTGGAGACTTCATATCCTTCATGAGAGACTTTTGTTCTGAAGATGGGAATTATGTTATAAAGAAAAGTAATAACTGGTGACCGTCTCTGTCAAACGTGATTTTCACATTTGACAAATATAAATGCATTAAGTCACAAGGCCTCTTTATTAACGAACTGATGTTCTGAATAACTTGACATCTGTTGAACGAGCTAAAATGCTATATAAAGTCATTATGGCTCATACTGTACAACACTAACTAATCTAATTACATTCCTCTGATTGTGTGCTATCACCTTCCTAAAATAATGGTTTAAGTTATTTTTTGCCAAAACATGAATTAGGTGAAAATAATTACTTTGGGAAGGTGACAATGTTACATGTCAGGCCCTCCCAGCTCCAGTTAGTCGTACCTGAACTTTGAACCAACTTCAATGTCCAACTGATATCCTGTGACTTTGTTGTTGGACATTAAAGGATATTTCTACTGTTTAACCCTGTGATGTTTACAGGTTCTATAGGTTCAGGATCCGATCGTTTGGTCCAGCGTTTACCAGAACCATCAGTTCAGTGGAGTTCCACTAACGATTGGTTTATAAATTAGATAGATCTATACATCATTTTTAAAATATTTGAAATGTCACAGTCATTCAAATGAGTTCAAATCTGTGGTAAAACTTTGCAAAAAACAAAAGTAAAGCAATCAAAGCTCTCAAAAGCTAACCCGCCACATCTTCGCCGCTGCGTTTTATAACAGCTGTAGCTGTTTCCTCCTGACTGGATTTCCTCTTCATCTTGTTCTTTGGCATTTTTAACCGATGTTAAATTTAAAACCATGTGGAAGTAGCTCACCTTACTGAGCTTCTCAACGTTCGTCTGATATTTTGACAGACAAACGGCGCCACAAATTGCAAAAACAGACAGCGCCTGTGTCATACTGCCTTCAGTAGCTCGTAACTCCCATTCTGATTGGATCTTGAGAAAAAGACAAGAAAGCTGAGACTCTGGGCAGTTTCTGGTATCTTTTCTGCAAAATTGCCCAAAATTGACAAATTGCTTTACAGCTTTAGTCGGTTGCGTTGTTTACTGTCAGTTGCACACCAAACTGGTCTGGATATACTTTTTATTTATCCCTTTACTATGGGAAATGACGGCTTACATTTCCAGCACAGAACAGAAACATCTAACTTTGTTTCTTGGATGATCATTTTATCAAATGATGGAACAAAATCTGGAACCATTGCATCCCAGAGCTCAAAATGAAGCTAAAATCTCCCTAAAAATGAAACTGTTGCTGTTGCAGTCCTGATCAGAGGTTGGTAGAGTAGCCAACAATTTTACTCAAGCAAGAGTGAAATTAATTAAAAAACATATATTAGCTAAGAAGGCTGTTTGACCAAGCCTTTATTTCTTAAACTGATGAGAAACAGAAATACAAAGCATGAAAATATGGTGAGAGGAATAAAACTAGTAAGCTATAACTATCTATCTCTGGCCCTGGTTTTACTAAATACACAATATCAGTCTGATGATTAAAATACTTTTTCATGGGGGAAAAACGTCTGGCCAACTGAAAATTCTTAAACATTATTCATATAAACCCACCGACATTGAATTCGTATTCATAAATCTAAAATAAAGTTAATTGCAGGCGTCAACACACAGATCCAAAGACATGAGGTCACTGGTTACCTGTCACACAAACGTGTCTTTGTGTCCCAGGAGCTGGTTGATTGGGAATCAACACAGCTATGGAGGTTCTAAAAACAAAAGCCCACTGATGGTCTTGGAAAGTATCCACCTGGTGATGCCGGAGGTAGGAAATTCAAGGTGACATGGTTAAAGAAGCACACCTGTGAAGCTAGCAGCAGCAGCGCAGACGGACTGTGTCCGACTGCGTTATACTGTTCAGACATGCACACCCAGAAACGCCCGTTAGGTCAGAAACGCTCCGGATTGCAGCTGAAGTTCCCTTCTGTAACATTCAGGGAGATCCTGTGACATATGAGATGAACAAAACATGATCTTTATTCAAACATGCTTTTCAAAATTTCAGTAGGTACAACATTCATGTGTGGATTTGTTTTAGCACTAATAAATATTTTTTGTTTGAACCTAATATAGATTTTTTTTGGTCAAAACAGAGAAATTTAGTGTCAATAGTCAAATGTAGTCATTTTATTACTGTCTCCATTGCTGCTGTGACAGATATATTACCAAAAGATTCACTGAACAGGAGAACAAAAAAAAAACTTTTTTTGATCTGGACAAGAAAACAGGAGTCACTTCTTTGCTGACGATTAACCGATTTCTAATTCCTATCAAATGTTGGATTAAGAAGCAGCTAATAAGAACTTTCTGCACTTAAACTTGATAAATCTTTTATATATATATGCTGAGGACTGGAGGTACTGAGAATAATACACATTTATCTTAATTTAAATAAACTTAAGGAGATAAGGTCTTCCAAATCTCCTCAAATTCCTCTTTCTGCACACAGAGACATAGGTCAGTCTTTCTTATCCATTTGTTTATTGAAGGTCTGTCCATTATTGTCAGATAGAAACATAAAGCAGTACTGAAACCTTGGAAATAGTACTCAGTTTGTTGTTTTAATATTCAGTCCTAATAGACCATGTTGAAAAATGTTCATCTGGTCCATTAGTGATCTGAAAAAGACAGTGAGAGGAAGGTGAAGGCCAGAAGGTTCTGGAGGAATAAGCATGGACTGATGGACTTATTGATTCTGACATAAATCCCTCGTTATTCTCTTCATTACTGAGGATATATATCTGGACAGGCAAACACAGCTGAAATGAAACATATTCCATCTGTAACAAGATAACCATGTTCAATGTTTCTTACCAGCTAATGCTACCTATTACTGAGAAACTTGTCCAGTTATGTTTTGTTGTTTTCTGGCTTTAAAGGGACGGATGTGAGCGTGAGTCTGATGTATACCGACAGAGAGATTTCTTACCTTCCATTTGCCGGGTGGAGCATGTGGCACGTCACAATAATTCACTGCTTCCCGCAGCGCTGGATGTAAACTGCTCACTGGGGAAGGAAGGACACACAAGCTCTTCTGGTAATGCATGCTGCCTGACAAGAATCCTTCAAACTCCTGCCGAGCAGGAAGGCAGATTGAGTTTTTGGCAGAGTTTGACTCCAAGAGAAGGAGGAAAACCCAGAGATGACATGGTAAGAGGAAAGAGGGAATCTGTGGCAGATTATGATTTTATGCTGCAACAAATGTGATAAATATAAAACCCACAAACTGTAGCATTGCTGATCCCAGGAGCATGGACTGTTCCAGAACAGGCATCAGTACCCGACTTTTGCACGGACCTTTTGAGTGTTTACAGTTGCTGAATGAAACAATGCTTGCTTACTGTCCTGATAACATTCAGCTGAGGTGAAATGACTCTTTTGACCCGTTTCATTTGGGCTTTTGTTCCGTCATGCTTAACTTGTCAATTGATGGTACCACTTTGATGAGGAAACAACAAAGAAAAATATCCTGGCAGGAAGTCTGGAGGGGGAATATAATTGCTGCTGTACGAACTGAAAAGGCTATTCAAATGCCATTCTGCGCTCAGTGATTGGCTTTCTTCTCCCTCTGCCATTTGCCCTCTCTCAATACTTTCTCTGTCATTCAAAACGTTAGGAGGCCCTTTCACGAGCCTGGAATAGTGTGCATGGCAGAATAACAAGCTAATTAGAGGTCCTCCAGTGATGGATGGCTGTGAGAGGGTACGAGATGTGGGCACAAGGGCAGCGCAGCACCCTGATTCTGACACAACCATCTGCCCCACTTTGACGGCTTAATTGGAGAAGTGATGGGGAGTGGGGGGGTTACAGGGGGTATGAGGGTGGGGGGGTGGGGCTGCTCAGGACCTGGCTTTGCTACTGCGACGACCCTTTTGTAGAGAGCTAATGCTGTTTGCACCTTGGTTAGACTTACTGATATAACATGAAGTGTACTCTAAATAAGATGAAAAACTAATTCCTCCATTGGTGAATTTATAACAAGATATTTCTCCCACGTTATAAATGAAAATAATCTGCTAGAGGAACCAGTACTTTTTCATCAATATTAAGAAATTATTAACTTAAAACAAACTTATATCTCGCTAAAAAGTTACTTGTAAGTTAGTTTTGTCTTATTTTAAGATGTTTGCACTAGAAACTAAACCAAAACTACTTGATTTTGTGTTTAGATGATGATGTGCAATGCAAATCTGCACTAATGAACTTTTTTCGTACACAAACCATTTTCTGAATTAAAAAAAACACATTTTAATGGAAATATGCTAATTAAATATTTGGTAAAACAGAAAAAACAAGGAGCAAGCACTTTTTCTACAAACATCCTGCAAAACACAGAATCTTACCAGCAGTTTAGTCAGTTATTCCTTCATCTTTATTTCACCTATAACATGGGAAAATGTCTTGTTATATGTAAAATAATCTAGTATTTTGTCATTAGTATTAAGGTAATATTTATTTAAAACAAGCTCCTGTATATTGCTGAACATTTTCTTGTAAGTTACTTTTTTTTAAGTGCATTAGAAATTAAACCAAAAATAGTTGGTATAATTTTGTGTTTTTGCAATGATTACATTAGAAAATAATCTCTAAAATTAAAAGCAAGAATTATCTAAATAGGAAGATTTGATATCTCCTCATCCTAATAGATAAAAATGTGAAACATTAATGATTTCTATATTACAAAGAACATCTACTCTTGTTCTAAGCAACTGGACCTAAATACGTTTTGGTTTTAGGTTTTGTGTTTTTGCTGTGATCATGTTGCGTCGTTGAGCTCTGTGGAAGTAATGAGGTGAACCCAGTCATTGTTTGTGAGCCAAAATGGATCAGAAAAGAATTTTTTATGTTTCCTCTGACAGTGCAAAATGTCTGTTGCATTAATCCATTCTGGCTCCGTCCAAATGATCCTCTTGCTTGTTTAGTAATTAGCTTCAACAGCAACATTTTTTCTTGTGTCTGTGCCAAATTAATTAGTGTTTCACCACAGCTCCAGTTTGATTGTCTGTCACTATTTTAATCTCCTTTTCATACTTTACATGTGTTGCAGTAGCTTGAAGTGCCTCTTTAGGGTCCAACAGCATGTTGGTGTGGATGAACGTCCCATAGACAAACCTTGAGTGGTGGGACAGACAGACAGACAGACAGGTCACTGTAGTGTAATTAAACCCCAACAAAGAGAGATTTGCACCGATCTATTGCAAGGTTTGTTAATTCTGATGATAGCCGACTTGCATATTTGTACAAAACAAATATGGAAGTAATTTGAAGTTGCGTTCCAAAGAAAACTGCAAATAGATCAATCTGTGAATACTGACCCAGAAGGAGGCCAGGGGTTCACTATGAATTCAAATCATCTGGTCATCTTCCTGTATATTTTATGCCGTGTCTCTGGCTCCTTCTCTTTTCCCCATGTGGAGTAAATTGCTTTGCCTTGAGAGGTGAGATGCTGATGGGGCAAATATATTATTAAAGACACATTAGACATCACTGTAAGAGAGATAAACTGTCTAGCTCTGAGCTATGCGTCAGATAAATGGCTTCAACAGTTTTCTTTACTCAGCTTGTTGTAAAAGACACACAAGGCTTTTGTGCACTGCTAGCAAACGATTGATCACTTATTTTGCCCTTTTTATTTTTGCTTTTGTGGATAAATGGCACAGATTGAAGATTGAACGTTCTAGGTTGGAAATAGAAGTGAAGAAGTGAAGTATTAATCATTTTGTAAGTTCTGTTAAACATTCGTGTCAGTAATTTGAGACAGACTCAAACATCATCAGTTGGGGAAAAATTCCTAAACGCTTGTAAATTCCTCTATGGAAAATAAAAGGCACATACAGTATTTCTGAAAAGAAGCAGATGTCTATTACATAATGTCAGCATTGGTTGAGATTTGCTTTTCTTCTAAAAATAAATAAAAAAGTCACCAAACTGTTCGCGAATCAGTCTGTTGTTGCGATGTTAGCTTCTGCTAATTCTCAGCTTTGTGTCTTGATTGTGTCGATTCCTCTCAAAAACAATGGGGCCATCACACGCACATCCACAGGCTGCAATGATCCAGTTTCCCACTGCTACAAATCACAAATTACTCTCCAGTTGACCATTTGGAGAGTGGGAACAGGACAAGAAAAAAAATGGGGGAATGATCCAGCAGGAGCAGGCTATTTCTGTCAGCCACGCTGAGCCTGATTCATAATGTCATATTTAAAAAGGAGAGGGCGACTGGCCCAGTCTGGTCTTCATTAGTGCGTATTTGGCTTCAGGTTAGAGTCATACCCAAGCCTATTGTCACACCGGATCAAATTGCCAGTGTAAACACCTTTAATCAAAGTAGCGTGTCTGGTCACCGCTGTTTGCAAACGCAAAGTGGCAGCCGCGCTCAGCCTTACAGTAACCATAGATCCGCTGCAGCATTCCCTCCTAATGCAGCCATCATACTCACTTCAGCATCTGCATATTTCCCTCCAGCTCCCCTCCACTGAGCTGGTGGTGTTCCTCGTTAAGCATGAGGTCACCTACAGGAGGGCGGACCACCCAGGTGGATCAAATTGTCGTCGCCGTCGTCCCTCTGTCCTTCCCGCACCTACCGACTTCTGGATGCATCAGGGGACGTCGGCTGCCACATCTCAAAAATAACTCTGCTGCCGGCCCGTTTGTCGCCGGGCTATTATCAGGGGAAGTTCTGTTCAAACACACGGAAGGAAAACAGATTGGAAAAAGATTTGATGCAGAGGAGGAACGGCGTTGTGGGGGGACTGGAGGAGATTAGTGAAGGGGAAGCAGTTATTTAGAGTGCACAGTGGTAGTTTTGGGGTGATAAGTGAGCAGAGAGCTGCGGGGGTGTGGTGTGTCTGCTGGCGGATTGATGAGTTGGCGAACTGGGTCTGCTACAACAGCAAGGGGAGACAGAACCCTGCCATTATCTGGAAATGACTTACACGTCTTCCCCTGTGACCGTCCCAACACACACCCCTCCGTCACACACCCCTGACTGAATGATAAGAGCTGTCCGCTGCCTCCACTGGGGGACATTAACATAGACGCGGATGTAAAAATGAGATATTTATTGGCTACAACTGGAAGCTAAAAGAAGGCTGATTTATAACCTGTTCAATGAGCAATGTTGTCAAAAAAAAAAAAAAGGAAAACTCCTGCAAGAATTATTAATATCAAGACTACGATAGCAGACAGTAAACTCCACACACAACAAAACAGGAACCTGAAAAAGGTTTGGAGGTGACCCTTACAGGGAAATTACTCACAATCTTCAGAACTGAATGGGGCTGCATGGAGGCAATGCAACACGAAGGTCTGTGGTTAAAAGGAGCGTTTCCTGCAGGTACTCTGGCTTCTCATTGGGCCGCTATAATTTTCTAGGTTTTTGTGTCTTCCAGGCCAGTTAGGATGGTTTTCACTCATTGAGAATATCTGATGAATTTCTCATCCTTCTGAAAGGAAATGTGAAGATCCAGGATTTCTTTCTGACGTCACCAACGTCACAGTAACTTTATTCCATCCTGCTTTATGATTCCGTTTCCTCCAGTGAAAATTGTTAGTTTACAACTTTACATGTGGAGTAGATCAAAATTATTTGCAGTCTCACAACTTTGGCTTCTTTTTATTTCTTTAATCAAGTTTCCAAATTCCAGTTGGTGGGTAAAGGTTAGGTAATTTCTACTTGACTATTTTCTACAGCATTCACCGTAAAGTGCAGCAGGAATATCAATATTAGCCAGACTGCTTTCATGATCGATAGAAAAAAGCACATTGGAGTAATGTTCCTGTAAGCAGGAAAATCCATTTCAATTATCTGCAATGATTATGAATAATACATGGTGAACAGTCTAGGGGTTCCTTTAGTTATTGCATTGTTAATGTTTCTCTGAAAACATGTTGTCCGAACCCTAACCTTAGATTAACTTACTGGGAAACTCTGTCCAGTTGATAAGTTTATTCTTTATCTCTCAGAGCATTTTGGAGTCGCCTAAGGCTCAGGATTTTTTCCTGTAGAGAGTTTGTTGCTCCAGGCATATCGTTTTTTTTTTGTTTTGTTTTTTTACCAGTAACACAACAAATATTTTTTGTAGCCAAAACAGACATGGCAGCATGATTTTCTCCTCAGTTTTTTTTTTTTTTTTACCCCAATACCTGACATCATTTGGAAATAATACGATAATAAAAGCACTTGAAATAACTGTCCACTGGAAACTGGCAGGGATTGCTGTTTAGCTCTCCCTAAATCTATTAGCATTCCTGTCTTATCTATTTTTCACACGACTAGAAAGATTTTTGAAACATTCAGCTGAAAATTCTTTACTGTCAGAGTAGAATAGAGCTGATGTGCGGTGCTTTGTGTTCATAAAAATGTAATTTTTCCGCTTTTCACCTTATCACAGCAGCAATTTTCATTTATTTTATACCCACAATGTGTGACTGTGGGTATACTTTCTTTTTTGACAAAATTGCATTTGTTTCCAGTCACCTTTTCTCACAAAGCAGTTAGAATCTTCTACATAAGCCAGTTGACAAAAATAGGTGTAAAAACTGGTGGCGTTGTTGCTGCTTTTAGACAAACCTGTCAGTCTCTGAATTGCTGATGTTGGATTTCTGCTATGCTTAACATTTTGTGTTTCAGTCTTCCAAACTTATCCTGTCTGGCAACAGTGACCAGCATTTTGCTTCGTTTTATGGATTTTTGTTTGGACAAAGTTAGAAGTTGCTCACTTTTACTTAAACTCGTTATTTAGTAAGTTTGTTGTCATGTTGAAATCAAGTCCTGCTGTTTTTTGCTGGTGTTTCTTCCTTTGAAACGCTGCTTGGCGCAGAGTGAAGCAGCATTTGATGCTGGAAGATGAGAGGCAAAGAAAAGCTCAGTCCTGTAAGGCACAAAAAGCAATGCCTCAACTTGCACTAGAAAATTATTTTTGCGTCATGTTAACTTCATACCTGATTTCTCGACCCATCAAAACGGCTTCATCTCTTCTGGGAAGGCTCTCCACAGGGCTTATGGGATCGATTATCCATTCTTAAAGAAATACATTCAAAAGATCAGAAGTGGCATGAAGCATTATGGCCAAAACTGACCCAAGATAACAGCGTGCTTAAATAATATCTTATCAATCAAATCAGTTTTTATCTGCTTACTGCCAGATTACATCAGTTAGTCCCTCCAGTTTCTTATGAATTGTTGTGTAAATTTTACGCAGAATCAACAAATCCTCACACTTTTTTGTGCTAATGCATAATTGTGAGCTTCTTGCAGATTTATTGGCAAGAAAATCATCAGGTTTAAGAGATGTTAACTTTCTTACTTGAACTAGACAGCTGCCTCAGTCTTAATTGATAACAAAATATAGTCCATGATCCATACGGCAAAAGCATCACAATTTACCGTCAAACATAAGCACAAATATTTCTAAATTAGCACAACAAACCCTTTGATTGTTTTGTTTTCCTGGAGGGCTGGTCAATGTGAAAAGATGGTCGATATAGTTTGAGTTCATTAATATTTTATCAGTTTGTTCACAGGTTTTATCACTGCATTTTGGAACAACCGGCCCTTTAAGAGCATTCATGGTCTTGATTTGGCCCTAAATGACAATAACTCTGACATCATGCTTTGTGGTCTGCAGACGTTTGGTGACCTCTGTTGACTGTGTGACCCCGCTCTGCCATTTGGTGTACCACCCTGCCACTGTGTCGCTATCATCACAGATTGCTTCCACTTTGCTACAAAACCACTAAAGTGACTTGTTGCACAGGTGGCATCCTATCAGCTCCAAGCTGAAAGTTCCTGTGCTCCGGAGAGTGACTCATTATTTTACAAATGTTTGTAGAAGGGGTGTGCATGCCCAGGTGCTTGATGTCATCCACCAGGGATCAGGGAACTGATTGGAACAGCTGAAGTCAATTATTTGGAGAGATGAGCGAATGCCTTTGGCAGTATGTTCTATATATAATAACAATAATACAGCTTTATCCATGAGGAAGCACTAGAAGCACAGTTGGTGACTAAAACAATACATGAAGCATCAGCATTTCCAGCTCTGGTCCTCGTGACCAGAGGCGTCTCTCTGCTTCAGCTCACCTGATTTCAGTTGATGGCAGGTTTCAGCTGAAGCTCAATCCTCTGAATCATTTTGGTCTGACAACTCAAACTAAACTGTTTCAATCGTAACCTCCTCTTTTGAAGTCACTAAAGTTACTCTTGGAGTGTTAGCCTTAGCATCGTGTCTGCTTCCTGTAGCTTATGGTCTTCATCAGACCATAATCTACAGCTTTCGCTGCAGCAGTTCAAAGCCGACTGTGAGGCGGCCGGGATGAGGATCTGTGCCTCCAAATCCAAATCCGAGACCCGGAAAAGGACAGAGTACCTTCTCTGGGTCGGGGAAGAGGTCCTGCCTCCTGTGGAGGAGTTTAAGTATCATGATCTTGTTCAAAAGAAGAACTTGAGTCTCGATTTATCAGTTATCTACAGTCACAAGTTTTTCAGTTTACCAGGAGCCAAATTCAAAAGATTGTTGTGGCATGTCATGAAAAACAAAAACAAGTGTTAATTAGGATGTAATTAACACTTTGAAAAACAACATATGTCATCTGTTTTCACATGGTATCTGTTTTTTATACACTGCTTGGGATAAAATTACTTTCTCTTCAAGTTTTATTTAGTTTAAGCTTCATATGGAACCTATATGCAAATATGTTGAAGTATTAGTACTTTAACACAGCAATCTGAAAGTATTTATTTATATTTTACAAAAAAAATATGGTATTATAATTGAAATCAATAATTTTATTTAAGATTAGTTCTGAAAATATTGATAGGTGTTCACATATCCTTATCCTCACATATCATTGTGTTATCCTTTATTTTAATCAATCAATTCAGTGCATTTGTACATTTTGGCAGTAAAATCATTCAAAATAATACAAAAATTCATAATAATTAAACAACATACAGTCGACACAGAGAAACCAGTGACAAACATAACTTTTTGATGAGTGCCATCATCAAAATCCTCAATACACGTTGAATAAATTGGTCAATATTCCATTTATTATGATTCAAAAGCAACATAACATGAGTTTTAAGCCTTGATTTAAAGAAACTCAGCGTTTCAGCTGTTTTGCAGTTTTACTGTATTTACTATATTTATAGTCCATATAAATATGGACTATTTCTATATGGACTACAAATAGTCCATATATTTGATGGATTTCTTGACATGTTTAGGTCAGTACATTCATTTATACAAGTTTTATTTTACGTTTTAAATGTTTTTTCTTTAGCCTACAGGCTAAACTGAATGGAAATGAATGAATGAATCAGCAGTAGTTTCACCTGAAACCTCAGCGTCCGGAGCTGATGCAGGTCCGTCTGAGCAGCAGGGCGTTTGGACGGAGGAAGGAAGGAAGGAAGGAAGGAAGGAAGGAAGGAAGGAAGGAAGGAAGGAAGGAAGGAAGTGGCCGTGAATGACAGGAAGGGCTCCGGCGTTGGAGCTGAAACGCCGAGTCCAGACGCTGGCAGGACAAACCCTGGGAAAAGCTCCCGACATCCAAACAATGCAGCTGGGTGCCGCTCCAGCAGCGGGCCCCTCCCTGGGGGCCGAGCGGCGTAAGGTGCGTTCTGACTGCAGGTGGGAGGGGGAGCTTTGCTCCTGTTCACTCTCATGTTGTCTATGGGTGTGTGTGTGTGTGTGTGTGTGTGTGTGTGATAGCATTTGTCATATCTCTCCCTTTGTCTGATAAAAACTCCTTCCACTTCAGTGCTCTCTGTAACACAAGAGCGCCCCCATGGGAGGAACATGGATATTTCAACATGAGTAAGCTGCTTTTCTGAGCATGAACACATAGAGAGACATCTTTATTAAAGCTCTTCAGACATTTTAAAACAGTGATCAGACCTTCATTTTTATTAAAAACACTTCTTAGAATAACCTCTAACCAGGCTGGATTTCTAATATATGACTTTGGTAAAACAAAAAGAACCTCACATGAATAGCATAAATATATATATATATTTTAATTTCCTTTATTTAACCAGGTAAAGCCCGTTGAGATCTAGATCTCATTTTCAAGTGGGATCTTACAGATGCTTTTATGCATCACAAAACCTTCGTTTTCTGAAAACCGATCAAACAGAATTACAGAAATATGCATCAAATTAACACAAATTAACAATTTGACATTTAAGCAGCCAGTCCCTTGTGAACAGGTCCAGAGTCTTGGGCCATAGATGATTCTTACAATATTTATAAAGCTTTGTTTTACAGGTGCAGTTCGACATTATCATTATTTAAAAACAAAAATCAGAAATCATCACAAAACTCCAGCTGGCATAATTTTCCGGCCCTCCAGGGTTTTGTGATTTATTTTTGTGTTTTGCTTTTCAGTGATTTTGAGGTGCTATTCTAGAAATATGTCCAGGGAATTTTGCAATATTTTTCCAGAAATCCCTTCAAAAATCTACATATAGAAAGAAAAAAAAAACATTTTTATTCTTTAAATAGCTCAATATTTGTCACCATATCGATAAGTAAGGCTGAGGCAGCAGAGAAGCGGAAATAAGAAACACTGCCACCTGCAGGTTGGAGTTAGTAATGGATACCTCATATTTTTGACCATATTTGCTGAAAATTTGAAAAAAAACAAAAAAAACCTCACTGGTAAGAATTAGCACATAAAATGCGGAGGTCTGTTGATTTTGCGTAAATTTCCACAAATTGCGAAACACCGACAGGATTAGTTTCTGTATTAGACTTTCTAAATGTTTTTGGTGAAAACAGTCACCAGCCAACTGAGATAAATACTTTGGTTTGTGATCATTGAACGGAAACGTTGAAGAATCATGAAGTCAGACAAAACCTGTTAGGTGCATTTTTCATTACAATAACTGCTGAAATACCAAAAATCTTCCTAATCTAAAATAAAAAAACAGAAGTTGGAAGTTAAAACTGAAGACTTCCTCCATTGAGAATTTGAACCTGTAATTAGTATTATTGTGACAGTTTCTCTGTCTAAGCTATATTTGCAGCTGTCACATTGTGCTGATTTTGTGTATTGTGCATCAAACGCAGCAGCGAGCTCGTCGTCGAATTACCCTAATATTTCATGTTCGCAGAACATAATCCTTTCTTGCACTCTGACACCAGTTTATTAAGATCACAAGTGAATATAATTTGTTGTGGGAATACTGAGGTAACTCTACACCAGCTGGTCCCCCACTCCGCTCTCACCCGCACATTTTCAAACATGTGCCTCTGTAGAAACTCACACTCACGCACACCTAGAACCAGCATGCATGTTCTGTACGTGAACCTGAACACATCACACACACTGTGGATCGCCTGTCTTCAACAAGCGCTCACAGAAAAACATGGATGTATTCACACACACCTATGATCACACTCAAACTCCCACACTCCCTCCCACCCCCACAGGCAGACACACACACTCAGAAGGGCTCCTGTACTCGTTTTAGTCTACCCAAAGGGACTGTCACACTTCCCACGTACACAGTCACACTTTCCAGACTCACACACTGTCAGTCTACCCACAGTACACATCCACTCACTGACAACACACACCAGTGCAAAGCACGCAAACAGCACAGTTCTTCCATAAGCTAATCACTTAGTATTCCCGACCAAAGCTCACTCTGTGTGGTTCTGCTCAGCACATGGGAAGCCAGTGTTTTTCCCTGAGCGTTTTATTTTCCCTGGACAGCATCAAGCGGAGCCTCTAACCCCCGAAGACCTCCTGATCCGGGGAGCAGCAGCGTCCAGACGCAGAGCAGGGGCTGTCGACCCGCAGCGCCTGCCTATCATTCCCTGCAGGGTGTAAATCAGCCGCCGTTCTACTGTGTGCCACGGCGCCGACAGATTTATGAGAGGGCAACCTCTTCACAAACCCGGCCCATGCCTTACATCTGAGAGCTGCTTCAGCCAGCAGCAGAGGCAAGACGCTGCCGGAAATAAAAGACACGAGAAAACCTTTGGCATTTTTATGCTAACAAAGCTCAAATTCAGCTGGCACCAGGCATCTGAATCTGGATTTAAACCCCACCTGTTAGAGATGCTTTTGAGCCATTATAAATGGAACATTGACCAACATATTTTATATTTATTGATAAGTTTAATGATGGCACTTGACAAAATGTAATGTTTATTACAGCTTCATATTTGGTGAATTTATTTTTGTTTTCTGTTAGTTCATTTTTTCTCTCCATAGAAGCTGCACCTGGTCTGGCGTTTTGTTTGGCTGTAATAACACAAACATCAACTAATCATTCCCAGGCTTTGGTCCTGCTGGAGGTTTTCATCTGTTAAATGAGTTTTTCCTCTCCGCTGTCGCCACATGCATTCTCAAAATGAGTGATTGCTGTAAATTCAATGACTCTATATAATCTGCTGAGGATCCTCAGACAAAACCCTTTAAAACTAATTTGAATAATTAATTGAGCTTAATGTACTGTTTGATAACTAGTATCAATTGGAAAATGTGTATAATTGAATTGAAAGGATTTTTTTAAGTGCTTTGAGATGACATGTGTTGTTGCTATGTAAATAAACCTGAATTGAATTGAATCTATGTAATGCCTGATTAGAAACATTTTCCACAGGTAGGAGAATCAGACCAACTGAAATATGATTCATTGATCCGGTAGCGCGCCCTGCAGCCGCAGGCTCTCTGGCACAGACGTCTTAACAATCAAAATCTACTCGTTTTCCAGTCAAATCCTCTAATTATTTAAACTTTTTCCCACAGTGGATTTTTTTAAACTTGCCTCCCTCACATTAAATATAGATTTTATGCTGAAGGCACAGTGAGTTGATTCTATTCTTTTAAGAAAGGTTAAAAGCAAGGGTAAGATTCAGTGGATTTCTAAGAGCAGGTAATCTTTAATAATGGGCTGCAGGAGGCAAAATGAAAGAACAGTAACCAGAAGTCTAAGCCTCTGTTTTTCTGACAGCATCGCTTGAAGCTCAGAGGATTTAACAAAATGTATTCTGAATCTACAAATGTGCTCAGTTCATATCACTGTCTTGCAGAATAACAGAGAAACCACTGGGAGGAAAACGGCTGCTTTGCTTGGAGGTATCGGGATGCAAAACCAGTTGTTTTGCATATAAGCAAATAAATATTGGAGCTGTGCCGCACCGTCAGCATGCTGCTGTATGTTTAGGCTACCAAACGTGACCCTTCATGCTAGCAAAGCTCACTCTGTAGATAAGATAACCCCTGAGCCCTGACTGCACGTTTGGGAGAAAGTGACACGTTAACTGGGAATGTGATCCAACAAAGGAAAATAGGCAGCTACGTCATGATGGTGGAATTACATTAGTGATAAAATAGGCTGTAAAAACAAACGACCCTTAATGGTGTTTTTGCCTACAGTGGGCGGAAATTTGAACAAAAGCTCGTGTCTTTTTCTTTTCCCTTCCGCTTTTTTTCTGTCCCGTTTCACTTCCTGCTTTTAACCAACATTAAATACAGACTTAAAAACCTGCAGCTCTGCCTGTTTTAAGAACGAGTGAAGTTAAGAGCTTCCTTCCTTTCACACACAATGCGAAACTAAGTCTTGACCAAACACCTTCTGCATAAACCAGTCACTCGAGGACACGGTATTTATCATTCTTTAAAACAATTATTACAGTTTAAACCTAATGGATCAAATCTCCTTTAGTCTTTTCTGATTTATTAAGATTCAAACATGAAGAAAATCAAGAAATGATGGAATTGAATTGTCATAAGTCCTCTATCTGGTGACATAGAAGCAGGTAGAGGTTTGTATGACCCGACTCCACATCATGGAAAAAGTCAACAACCCTCCAGTCCAATTAGGAGCCCCCCTGCTGAGCTGATGCTATTCTCCAACAGATGATATAACAGGAAACTGTCACCAAGGCCTACTTGAGCTAGGCCTTGGTGACAAAAAATCATTTGCTCAATAATTTAGTACAAAAGTGTTCAGAGCTTTTGACGTTTTCCTCCATTTTTCACATCATGACGAAAGATTCGTTTTTTATTAGGAGTTGTTTTTTGTTTTTTTTTGTCAAACCAAAACAAAGTATTTATTAGTTGTGACAAGAATTGAGGTGCAGCACAAATAATAATAACCTTCCCTTCAGTACTTTGTGAAGCCAGCTCTTTTGCAATTACAGCTGCATTTTCTAAATTATGGAAAATATCTTTGAAGAGCCATTTTGTAATCTTTACACAGCTATGTAGTCCTGGACTTTTAACATGTGAAAGCATTGTTCTTAATCATTGCATTGCAGCTGCAGCTGTCTGGAAGAAAATCATTCCCATCACATGATGCTGCCTCCACCCATGTTTCACCATGACAACGGTGAAAGACTTGCATCTTGGCCAGAACATTCAGTTTAGGTTTTGTCTGAGCAGATCATCGTCTTCCACGTGTTTGCTGCCTGGTTTCCATCTACAGAGGACAGTTATGTAGTCTGCATGACTGAAGGTCATCCTGTCAGCAGATCCCCCTTCTGCAGCTGATCCAGATTTATCAGGGATCGCCTGTCTGTTCCTCTGATTAATGCTCCCCTCTCTGTGAGTTTGGGTGGGTTTGCATTGGGCTTTCAATTTTCAGATGACAGATTCAACAGTGATTTGTTTTACATCCTAATCTTGCTTCAAATTTCTGTTTCGTTGTCTTTAATCAAACTCCAGTTTGTCAAGAAAGTCTGGTTCGTTTGTGGAGGTGTGAATCGAACTCTGGTGAGGTTTTAAAAAAATCAAACTCTGATCCTCCTGAAAACCTCGGTCTCGGTTTGGTTGAAAGTGAACTCTGGCAGACCGCTCCAAAAGCAGGAAGTGAACTACAGCACCGGGCATTCTGGGTAAATACAACCGAAACAAACATGAGTGTTTTGTGCTAGTTGATTTTTACAAACAACAAAAGAAAAATCCTGCAACCACTAAAATTTGACGCCGCTCCATTTCTGTTTACATTTGATGAAGAAGGAAGTTGCATTCAGTGTCTTCCTCAGAGGTTTCTGTATTGTTTCTTTCAGTGGTTCTTGGTGCAGCGCCCCCACAGGTGAGGAGGTGAACAGGTTTATGAAAGGCTTTGGTTTCTTTGACGCAGTGCAGCGTGAAAGAGAAACAGCAACTGGAAATGTAACAAATGTTGCAGTTTTGATCCTCAGTTGAACCCAATCTACCGGAATACCAAGTGAGAAAACACCCAAAGGTTTCTCCCTAACCTGCTTCTTGTTTTCTTTGGTTTTTATGATGCTGTTTGCTTACTAATGTTTTCTACCAAACCTCTAAAGCCTTCACAGAACAGCTGCACTTATGCAGAGATTAAATTAAACACAGGTGGATGCAATCTGTCATGCTCTTTACAGCAGAGCACAACTTTAGGTTTGAATGAAACACAGAGATGTTTCTGATTTTAAACCAACAAAAGATGAGGCGGTCCTGTACGTCCACCATGAAACGGTGCAGACCTGCGAGGAGAAAAGAGAGAAGCAGACAGAAAACATGTTCCGACCTTAAAGACTGCGGCGGTTCCTTCCACTGTTCCATCAGCATCAGCGGTGCGCTAAAGTAAACACAACTCTCCACAAGCCCAGCCGCGGGCTGCACAGATCGTAAATGTAAATAGGAAACACAGCGGCACTGAAGAGCCTTTAGAGTTTGCATTGACAGATGTTGTATCATTTTCTTGTTAGCACCACACCTCACCTCATAAAACCACCGACAGAAACCTTTGAACAAAGCCTGACTTTTTCTATCACAACAGCCAGCTTGCCACAAATGTTCCAGTTAGTCTTTGTGCTACTGAAGCAAACTTTAAATCAGGGAGGGGAAATGTTTCAAAGTTTAGGGAAAATCTAAAAAACTTGCTTTAAATACCTAAACATGAATTTATACTTTCCTTGCAGTATGCACAGCCGCCTTGCTGCCAGCATGTTGCTCAGGGCGCTTTGGAGGGTTTTAAATCTGACTTTCTGACACCTGGGCTGCTGGAAGAGTCTTCTATTAATCCCAGGTTTTTAAAGCACTTTTGAACTTTCAACAGGAATGTACTCCAGTTTCCTAAACCTTCTGGATAACAAGGCACTTTCAACTTTCTCTGAGGGTTTATAGTAAAAAAAACTCTTTTTAACTGAAGCTCATAGCATCATGAAGCTTTGCTAAGCATCACACCTGTGTTAAATTCATTCATTAAAGTATTCACTAACACACAGGTGTGGCCTCACCACTGGTTCTGTCGAATAAAAATGTTTTTTTATTGAACGATTATCAACAAATGAGACAATAAGTATTTCTTTAAATGATAGATTTTATTTGTATTCTGAGTTCTTGCAAATTATTCCAGTCTGTCATTGTAACACAAACTATTTTTTTATTTTTGCAATGCAGACCAACATTTCTGACCTGGATTCATAAACAGCCCTGAACCCAGGAGTTACACAATCAGGTTCAAACAGGATTTAGAAACATCATCGGTGTCGGGGTTTTTCTGTTGTTGTTTTTTGGTTCTATATTAAATTATTTTGTTGGTGTTGTTTGTTTGGTTTCCTTTTGTAATAACTTGACTGCTGGTTAATTGCATTTTAGCCACTAATTCATTTGAAGAAACATTTGATGGCTGATCCACTGACAGTCCTTCAATGGAAAAGCAAATTTTATTCAACTGAACCAGAAAAGATTCAATGCTGGGATCCTGAATGTATTCAAAACACTGTTAATACACTCTCTCTTTTTTGGTACATTTTAATTTATCAGAAAAACTCTATTAAACAGAGCTACTATTTGTGAAAATATGAATCCTTAATTCAGTTATTTTGATGTTGAATTTCCTTAGATTACCAAAACAAAGTCTCCACATCACAATGTTTCAGTTATTAGCAGTTGCTGTGGCATTTTACAAGTTTCTTTCTGCATATTCTTTGGTCTTTTGAACTGTTAAAGGTTGCAAAGTTCCTGTAGTTCATGTTTATACAATATCATTAGAACTGCTGATGTGGGAACACAAAGAAGCTCTCTAACTATTGTCTGTTTTGTGTGCGTGGGGGTGTGTGTGTGTGTGTGTGTGTGTGTGTGTGTGGATCTCAGATGTTTTTCTCGCCCCCCTCAGAGCCAGACAGACAGCGGCGGGCCGACGTACTGTGATCTATGCCGGATTGTTTCCTTGATGGTATTTGAAGAATACAGTAAGACGAGGTGGACGATGAATTATGAATTATGCATTGTGTTTTGTGTTTTGAATGTTTCTCCTCTGAGAGCAGACTCTGAAATCCGTTCCAGCTGCATATGGATGTTGTGATCCAACATGACATTTTTGGACAATTTTGAGATATTATTGTTTAAAGTCTGTTGGTAATACATGTGGTATCCATTTCAATAACGTTAACCTCCGTGCAAAGTTTAGAAATGGTGATGTGATGTAAATTTAAGTAGTTTATTGTTTGTAATAAACTCAGTGAAATGGGACAAATTCACCTGAACTGTTACCAAATATATTTTGAAAGGCAGAAAAGAAAATCTAAGGACATTTAGCTGCTATAATTCTGCTATAATACCAGTATAATCATTTAATTTCAGCTGAAATTATAATATTGTTATTTCTTAAAATATGTATATTCTTTTACAATAGCAATCTGATTTATTCCTTTATAAATTATGTAATCAGATGAGTTCATAAAAAAGGACAAAGTTACAATGGATTTCTGATAGATACAATATGAATTTCCAATAAATTACTTACATTTTATTGTCCTTTAGTTGCTCAATAAGCTCGTTTTGATACAGTAGCTTTTGTTCCTCCTAACAGAAATGAAACATCTCAATAAAAATGGATTTTAGACACAATTCACAAAAGGAAATATGATGGCTCAGTCTTCTGACAGTTTTAAACTTTCATTGTTTTTAAAATTTTGCTCAGATCTGACAACGATTCCACACGACACCCACTGATGGGACGACTTTGGGATTTGACTTGTAGGAAGTTGATTCACAGAAATCAGGTTTCCTCATTACTTTGGTTCTGTTAAGACACAGCCATGAAATTTATGTCTCGCCATCTTTAAATAATGAAGAAATGATTGAATAATTTGCAGACTGTTGGTTTAGAGGCGCTCGGTGGGACCCATTTAGCTCTGAGCAGTGTTTTTTTTAATTGGTTACTGCCAGACTCTGGCTTGCTGGGCTTCTCTGATTAACAGCAAATTGAAGGTTTATTGAGATAAATGTGAGTTCATTGCATGTTTCATTGCACGAGTGGAACCAGAATCAGACAGCATCAACATGTCGTCGTCCGCCTCCGTGCATACAGTCTGTTAATAAATTGCTCGCTTCTCTGTCGTCTTATCTGTGTTTTGTCTGGAGAGCACTTAAAGCGAACGGATCCTGTGTCAGGCAGGACTCTGCCCAAAGCAGCTGAAAGATTTGTTTGATTTTATTGATGTTTAATAAAGCCATGAATCAGCTGCTGATGGTTCTGCTGGACAGCCAGAATGAAAACCTCATATTACATGAGATCAGGAGGAAGGGAAACCCTGATGCATGTTACAGGCTCATCACTCTAATTGCATTGAGCCGACTGGAGGCTGCAGAACCCTGACCTAAAGGCACGAACCTCAGAAAAAATTCTCTCTTTGCCTTTTAACCCTCTCCAGGCAGATGTTGCAGATTTGCAACAGCTAAATGCTGTTGAAATGCTGTTGCAATGCTGTTGAAATGTCTCTCTCAAAAAAAAGTCTGAATTGTATATTACTACCCCATATGATCATGTTCTCCAAATATCAGATTTTTCCTGCAACTACAACTTAATTTGAGCCTGAGAGGGTTAAAAAGTTGGGCAGCTTTTTTACTAAATGTATTACCTTCCTCTAAAGGCCTTAAAAAGCTCCTTAGATGTTGGTTTGATCATCTTTCAACCCCAGATGAGATGAAAAAGATCCCACTTTAACTCCAGAGAAGATTTTTATCAGGATCTTTGATTCTAATCAAAAGCTTTGGAAGCAGGATGAAAGTTCTACCTTAGACTCATTTGCTCATTTTCCAAACCAAATTTGGAAAATTAAAGCCAATTTTCAGCTCAATATAGTTTATTGGCGTTAAAGACTCTTAAAGGGGAAGTGCTATGTATTTTCCAAGCCCAAAGTGCCATTTTACAGAACAATGAAGTAAGTAAGTTACCTTCAGTTGTTATAAAAATGCCATATATGTCAAACATGATTTCACAATTTAACAGTTTGAAATTGGGCCTCTGTCTCTTTAAGAATCTCCTAATTTTGATTTTGCTGCGTTGCACTGAAAAGTAGTTCCCATGACAAGCTGAGTAGATGCACACTTTCTCCAGGTGCTTACTAATTGCTGGTGCTAGTCTGAAGGAACTGACTGGGGAGACTGAAGCTCTGAGGAGGAGCTTTGTGGGAAAAGGCGGGGCTAGGTCCACCCAGGCGTTTCACACGGCTGAATGGTTGCCATGGGAGATTAAAGGATTTCTCAAACATGCATGAAATAATCAAAGCAACACTCCATGTATGTTTCTGGTAAGGGAATAGCATTATAAATCTAAAAAAAGGTACATTTTACAAAATAATCTCCCTTTAATAACACCTCCTGTCTGTTCTGCTCGTGTCTGTTTGTGGATTAGAGAAAGTAAAGGATTCTGGTCAATAAAATCAGGCGTGTTTGGCCTATTTCTGTTGTTTTTTCACTGAAAAAATTCTGAAAACCAGGTTGTTTACTATAACAATTCCCACATTTCATCTCAGCAGCTGGGAAAACGGGAAAAACTGGAGCGTCAGTCTGTTAGACATGCTGCTGAGCTGAGAGGAGAGATTTTCCTGGGAGAGTGAATGACTGAATCAGTCTTATTAGATCTTTTCTGTTAACAAGGTTTGCAGAGAACAAATGTTTTCTCTCGCCTCTTCATTTGAACATAAGTTAATGTTGCAGAGCTGCACTGTGGTAAAAGGTTCACTTATTGCAGAGATTGGATTTAGTCACCATGGATCTTCATTTGAAATATTTGCCCATTTGTAACATTTATTTTTGTTTCCAGTCACAGAAAAAAAAAACATAGAAATGTTAATTAAAGCGAAAACCTTGAGTGCAGACATTGAACTTCTATGTTAATTAAAGTTTTTTTTGTCTTGTAAAGAAAAAACAGATGTAGAATAAAAGCAATTCTTGTTCTATTGATAGGATTTGTATTACTTTATTTTTGTCATGTTTAAAAGAGAGAGACTAGATTGAACTCTATAGCACGAACAGCTGCTCCTTTTCCTTATAATCAGTGTTATATTTTCATCTGTCCACTGATGACAAATCCATTCTTCTCCTCATCCAGGAACATCCACAGATTCTCAGAAAATATATTCACTTTTTACAAGCAGTGTGTCACATTCTGTAAATGCTCTGAGTTGGACCAGTATGATATTCATGCTAAAATAATCATGAGTAAAAGCCTCACAGTTCAATAGTGTCACAGCATAAATACTGTACATCAGCCAAGTGTCCAGAATGTGTGGGATCTGCTGATAAACTGAAAACACTGGACAAACTGGAAGTAGAGAACTTGGCCAGTTTGTCCACAGAAACAAACACGCAAAGTTCAGACCGATCCTGTGATATGACCTCAAGGAAACGGAGGCTAAATATTCATCGTGATGAGCAAAATGATGCAATTTTACTTACACAACTAAGACACTGAGGATGGATTTAGGGATGTTGAGTTAAGCATCCACTCTCAGAATAATCATTTTGATTCACAATACAATCAATTTGATAACAAAATAACCAAACAAATTCTATTAATCTCAATTTGTTCCAGCACAAAGTCCTTCAATGTAATAAAGAATAAGAATTTATAAATAGTTCCTACTTTCTTCTCTTATTATTGTGTTGGGTAAACAGTTTCTGTATGCAGCCAGACCGTTCAATAATTTCCCATATTATTTCCAATTCAGTTTTAATACTTTGTTTTATTTAGCTTCATTAATGTGCAGGTTAAAATACAATATATTGGAGACTTTTAAGGGTTTCAGAAAAAGCTGGGAAAGTAGGATTATTATTATTATTATTGGCCTGAGTCTGCTGGTGTCTGTCAATTCAACATTTCTGTTATATGCAATATAACATACAAAAATCATAGTTAATAGCTAATTTTTCATGACTTACTCGTTGCATGTATTTCATGTCTGCATCAGACGGTGAGATGGATGTTTCCTTCCTTCAGTACATTTTCCTCAGCTCTGTTTTCCAGCTGCGGATGAGAAATTGTCAGGAACGCTTCTATAGCGTAATTAGTAAATAATTAGAGAATGGTGATTACATTTAAGAAGGAGCTCAGGGTGGAATCACAGCAGGCAGAGCTTCTGAAGAGACCACCTGCCGTCATTATCCATCGCTCACACAACTGGAAGCAAACTAGTGATACGTATACCGACATCATGTACACCATTACTGATTCATTTCTATAAGTCCCTGACACAAACATATCATCTGCATGCACACATGCTCTCCAGGGTCCACATTCATTTATTTACCATGCTGATAACGGTATGCCGAATTTCCCTGAAGAAGTGAAGCTTTATGCAGCGGCAGCAGCCGGTTCAGCTTAACAATTGCATGGAAATTAAGTTAAAAATCTGTTCAATCAGAGAGGGTTTCAATCTCGTCTTTTATTTCACAACACAGGTCAATTAGAAGCTCAAAGCTCTGATTTTTGTTTTTGTTTTTTGAAGGACGAGGCCAATCGGCTGTAAACAATCGACTGAGTCAAGACAAACCAAATGCATCATCTTTAGACCTGTAAGTTTTATAAAGTAGAGCAAAGCAGGACAAGGAGTTACATAACTATGACAAGACATGACAATTTAAACAGTAAGCAGATTTATTCAGCTGAAACTAAACTGAGAAAACAGAAACCTTTTCTGCTTCTACAGGAAGGAAAACAGCAGTTATTTGCTGCATTGATTAAATAATCATTACCAGTTTGACCAACACTATAAAAGCTGTTTAGTGGGAGTTTTTCAGGTCCTTGTTCAGAGCATGCAGGTTTGCTTTAGAAGATTTCCAACATGGAAAACGTTTAGAAAAAAACTTTACAGAAGCAACTGTCTCTGACCAACAACCTGGGAAGAGTCATAAAGCTGTAAGGTTGTTAACCAATGACAAAAACATTTGAGTCAGTCCTCCAGTCGTCCCAGCAGTGCAAGTTTTTGATCATTTGACCAAGGACAGATTTTGCAATGCTCAGAAAAACACCAAAAACAACCAACTTTCACCTCTATAGTCTGAAGTCAGCATGTTGGAAAGCAAAGCCAATGATAAAAAAAAACCCCAATAAAATCATTAAGTCCTGCTTGGAGTGGTTATAATGGTTTTAACCTACAGAATCAAGTCATTGATAATAAACATATTTATACCAAAATATTCTGGAGTCAGATGTGAGACGTTATGTCTGAAGCTGAAATTTGTCCCAAAATCTGAGTCAGCAACAGGTCAGTGAGTCCAACTACAGCTAGAGATCTGCTTATTGCAATGGCCCAGTCAAAGTCCAGACCTCAGCCTCAAGGAAAGAATGTGTTAACCTGAATTCACTAAAACAATTTTAGGAAGAATTGTTGCCCAGAATCCTTCACAACTATGCAGAAGAGAGACTGTAACATAGAAAAGAGAATTCCTCCATATTTTGCTTATGGTTGTTCCACTGATGGTTCATAAACTGAACAGATATTTTTACTTAAAACATTTTTCCCATGTTATAAAATAATCTGCCGTTGGAACTAATACTTTTTCACCACTATTAAGGATTTATTGACTTAATCTCTTAAAAGCTCTTAAAACTTGCTGAAAAGTTTCCTAAGTTTTGTGTTTTCGTAGTGACAAAAACATTTGTTTGACATGATAAACTTCATATATTTACTTGATTACTTGTAACAAAGTAACTCATTTTTTAAAGTTAGACGACCTGTTTTCTTTTGTTCAGTGTAATGTTGGCCAGATTTGTGCTCCATAAGTAATGATACTGTTATGTCACTTCCCTCATTTTATAACCTGATAAGCAGATGAAAGGTTTTGGTTTCTGCTAAACCTCAATCCTTTAGATTTTCAATCATAAACCTTTCCCTAAAATTATTCATATTCTACAAATATTAATATAAACTTAAACAAGCCCACATGCAGCTTCACAGCTCACCTCGGTGAGGACCAAACCGCATCCCCGACCCAAACGCCGGACCCTCCCTCTCTGCGTTCTCGTTTATCCGAACGTATCGCTCAATCTATCAGCGCCTTCCACGCAGCAATTCCCCGCAGGCTGGCCAAGTCTCACGCAGTGTTAAACACACGTGTTATCCTCATCAGCCTGCGTGTTCGAAACTCCAGTAATCTCACGTATCTGGCACCTCTTGCACCTTTTCAATTTCCTGGTAACTTAATCCTTTCTGTCTCTCCATACCTCACCGTAGCCTGAGAGGAGAAGCAGGAGGAGAAGCAGGAGGAGGAGAGTGAGAGCAGAGAGGGAAAGGATAATAAATGTTGCTTTTTGATATAAGTTGGATTAGAGAAACAGTAGACCCATGTGTACACATTGATATGGCCGAGTTACGCTTCAGGTTTTCGAATATCTCAAAGGCAAAGAATAAATTGTTGAATCGACATCACGTTGTAGAGCTCAGAAACTTCAGGAAACTAAAGAATAAAGTCAAAATATTCAGTTTGCTAATATTAGAAAAGCACATCTTTCTCTTGATAACTGTTGGTAACATTTTTCTCTGCCAGCTGAACTGCAAAACATCCAACTTTACCAAGTATTTTGGTCTAGTTTCTAGTGCAAATATCTGAGTTCATTTGAAATAAGACAAAACTAACTTACAAGTAACTTTTCAGTAAGATATAGGAGCTTGTTTTTAGTCAATCATTCTTGACTATTGATTATATATGTATATGTATAGAATTTTCATTAGTTTCACTTACAGGAATCATGTCTTATTATAAGTGAAATAAACAGTTATTTTTATCAAGATTCAGATCCTGTATGTTCCTGAAAAGTTCCTTGTTAGTTTTGTCTTATTTCAAGTGACCTGAGATATTTGCAAACTAAACTAATACTTGGTAAAATTGGATGTTTTGCAGTTTTATCTTTTAATAAATCTGATCTCTGAAATAATGAAATGTTCACAGCCTTTAAACTGTTGATTGGACATTTTATTAGTTTTATTTTACCTTTAAAAAAAGTTTTATTTTCTAACTAACATTCATGATTTAAGCATACCTAACTTTAACAGTTCCACCTTTGACTTGCTGTTGTTTCTGTAATTGCTGTCATTGTGATGGAGCAGCCTGTGCAGTTTGCTGTTTATGAAAATAAACCCACTCACAAATATATCAACTCTGACTTTAGCATTCATTAATATTTAGCTGGAGGCTCATCAGCAGTGGTTAAAATGCTGAAATGTTGATAAAAGTAGCCTGTAATACATTTTGGGACAGAACAATGTGTTTGTTAGTGGCCCAGCTTGTTTGTCTTCTTCGTTGGTCATGCTAACTGGCCCGAGTATTCACTCTGTTATTGTCAACCAGCTGTAGCGTAGCAGAGAGCAAGGAGGAGAGCGTGAGGCGCACATACACCAGGGTGATTGACGGCACTAAAACCCTCCCCCTGGCTGTGATTGGTTGTTTCTGCAGACAACAGTAGGAGGAGACAGAAGAGACTGAATTTTTTCACAGATCATCTGTCTTATATTCAACTGTCACAAAATAATCAGTTTTAACACAAATGCAAACGTTGCTATTTGTTTCATGTTTCATCTTGAAAGGTGAACTTCATAAATTGCCAGGTCTGGATTTACAATACTTAGCAGGTGCTGCAGTTTTATTAGTTGAGCCCAGTTTTATTATGAATTATGACAAACAAAAGAAAAAGACATATCTGGGAAGAGCAAGAACTGAAAGATCTTACTGATCACATTTGGAACAGATAAACACATAAAGGAAGAAGTCACAACATGAAGCCTCAGTGTTTGTGTGAAGCTAATAGGAGGAAGGACAATTTACCAGCCAGAGAACGACAAGAGGGCAGAAACTCTTTCTATTGGCAAGACGGATCAGAGGAGGTCCGAAACAACAGCTCCCTGACAGGACCGGGACTTTTATCTTCGCTTTAAAGATACTTGATGAGATCGAGCAGCACCAATTGAGTCTGAGATGCTTTTGTAGCCCCTTACATTCATTATGTTTATTAGATGTGACAGCCCAGAGGAGCTGACTCAACAGGCTCTAAAATCTGAAATGCTGCCTGCATATATCGTAAAACATCCATCTAGAAAAGAAACGCACAGAAGTTTATTTTATGCACCAGTAATCAAGATTGAAACTGGAGACATTTTCTGGCATTTCTTTATAGTAAACATCTATTTTGGTCAAAATGCATTATCAGAGCAGACATCACAGTCCAGTCTTCTTATGATACATTGTGCTCAATATTACAATGGAAAGCAACATTTTTCTAGTTGGACACAGTTTTAAAGAATGAAAGCTTTAACTGTAGGCTGCCAGTCTGGCTTAGATTATATTAGGCATAGCATTGGATATATTGTAAATGACTTTAAGGATGCCCTGTCTGCCCCAAAGAAGGCTTTAGGAAAGATGATCCCCGTCCCTCTCACTTATGGTACTCCCTGAATAACCACTTCAAACCGGTTGTAAAGCAGCTAGCACGGCTGGATCTGGGCTCTATTGGAAACGCATTGACTCATAATCTACGGCCTCTCATAATACGAAGAGATCCCGCATCAGTTTCAAGGTCAAACACCAATAAAACCAAAGACGGTAATTTGTCAGAGTCTGCGTCGTTTCCGCGGTCGGGCTGCGACGTCAGTCTGTTCTCGTGCAACGCGCTCTGGCATGTTGGCTGCAGCCGTCAGCTTTTCCACGCAGAATGTCGACAATATTCAGTTCAGTTCAGACTGGGTCACTAATCTCAACGACTCTTATTGATCAGCTCTGATTGAGGATCAGAGCTGAGTAATAATAGATTTTTATTATAATTTAGATTAATTTTGTTGTGACATTTTGTCTAACTCAGTTAGTTTGAGTTAGTTTTTAGAGCATGTTTGCTAGTTAAATATTGTTTAGTTGCAGATTAGTTTTTATTAGTTATTGTAGTAGTTTTTGTTTTTTTTCAAACATTTTTTTGTTATTTTTTAGGTGCAGAGTTTAAAAAGGTTAAAGTATTGTTTTGTGATCATGTTTACATCGACTGGATAATGAATCTAAACAGAATCACTTTTATTGCCAATGCCAGTATTGATGCGAAAAATAAAATAAAAATAAAAATGTAATCAATTATTGTTAAACAACAATTGACTCTGGCGTTTTCTCCCAACTTTTGCGGAGCAGCATAAGTGGCGCCAGGAGGAGAATGGAGCACAGTTTGAAAGGGTAATAAATAGATTCATAAACATAAAAACAAAGTACATTTAGCTGGTTTTATAATCACACTATATCGTTCCAGTTAGTTATAGTTTTTCCCCATTAATTAGGTTAATTTCACAGTTTTCGGAAACTGATGAAAACAAAATTCTTGGTGCAGAGGTAACGTACGTACATCCACAAACAACCTGGTGCTGCTACTTCATCAACAAATTGGTTAATGAAAGTGATCTGATTGGACTGAGAGTTTTTTTCTCTGTGAAGCAGAAGTCTCCTGAACCAAACTGTGAATTGTTCCTCTTTGTGGGTTTCTTTTGCTTCCCGACGTTGGAGCAGAATTCCTGGGCCGTCTGCCTGGACGCTTTTGTGCGCTCTATCAGCTGTAAAGCAGAAGCTTGCCTTTTTTCCTGACAGGTTTGATGATGCCCAGCAACTGTCATCTGTCGGCAGCATCTGTGGGAAGCAGCTTGTTTTCGGCGATTGTGGATTTTTCTGGCCGTACCTGTCAGTCTGACTCATAGGGGCTCGTAACAGATGCGACGGTACTTTAAACTCATTAACTGCATCCCACATTGCACGTTGGTTGTCTTTCACTTGGAGTGACATTTAGAGATTCTTGGTTCAATGTGTTTGAGTTCGAGCCAAGTGTGCAAGTTTGGAAAACAGGAATAAAAAAAAGCAGTCTAAAACTGCCAAACATATGGTTCTGGTTTAGATTTTTTACTTTAATATGGCGTGTGACATATGAATAACATAAATCTTGCTTAAACTGGCTCACGTGGCCAATTTTTGGTCAAATGCAAAGAGAAGAGGAAAATCTTGACTAATTGAAACAAGTTGGAACACTCTGATGTTTAGCTTGGGAAAAGAAACAACTTTAAAAGGATAAAATATATCATAAATGTCTATGAGTTCCATCCTAATAACACGGGGCTTTGGAACAATCCTTTGCAGACTTGAGTAATCCCTTTGACGAATAGCTTCGGCGCAAACCTGGCCTTCCCATATCCAGCGGCCCTGTTCCTGGACCAACTGGCAGCATCCATTAGGGGCGTTCACATACATTTAGATGATCCCACTGTTTGCATTACCCAGGCACAGATAATCTGTGTATACAGTGGGAAATTAGGGCCGAGCGGCCCCAGGCGCAGAGGAAAGGGACCTCCACATGTAGACATCAAAGGGGCCGCAGCTGAGTGGAAGCAGGTGGGTCCTGTCTATAGGCCGGCGCAGGGTGGGCCGGCGTGGACGGAGGCCCCTCAGGCCCATTCTGCTCCGTGCAAGACGGGGAGCAGTGCACATGTCTCAGTGCATGACACAGAAATAGCCACAATAATGACTTATTCAGGATAGTATGTAGCAATGTTCAATACGCTTCAATGCTACAACAGATAGATCACAGCAATGAGTCAGTGGATTGTAGCAGTTTAAAAAAACAGGAACTTAACAAAGAGCTAATTTGCTCAGGCAAATGAGCTGTGGAGGAAGCTTAATTGCTGCCTGATTAAGTCATTGCTAAGTTCATGATGGAACCCAAAAACATGCATAGATGCAGAAAGGACTGCAGGCTGTACAATATCCAAAAACATCAATCCTCAAACCATCCAGCAGGTGGGAAAATGAGGATAAAGTAAATTAAATGAAAGAGAAGAAGAGCTGGAGAATCATCAACCTGTTGTTGGATTATATAAATTACTAATTGATAACACACAACCGCATATTTATTCCTCCATTCCCTGTTTTCTGCCAATGCAAGATCAGGCCACAGGGGTCAGAGGTCAAAACAAACATTACGCACTAGCAAACAAAGTTTTGATCTACAAATAACCAATTGGATAAGCAAAGAGAACAAAAAGTACAAATTTAAAAGGAAACTTGTAAGACAGATGAAACACAGAATATAAACAATTAGTGTTACCACAAAGATGTCCCAGGGGTCAAAGGTCCCGGAGGGTAACTCATAGATCCCTCGACCCAGAAACCATCTCCGTCCTGAGCAATTCAGGATGGAGATGTCTCTACAATAACAAGCAATGTAGAGACACATTGCTTGTTATTGTTTAAATCTGGAAATTGTGTGCATGCGCGTATCTGCAGAAGGCAAAAAGACGATTCTTTTATTTTCCATCCATCCCTGCGTTGCTGCGAAAGAACGACTCGGTTAACAAAATGGAACCTGGAGATGCAGGTGTTATTCATTTAGTGCAGTGTGCAAAGGAAAAAATAATGCAGAAAAACTGCTGAAGAACAACTCATCTCAAACCTACTGCTTCAGCTGCGCTACACACAGACAGATCCGTTGCCATAGCAACTGACTGACAACAGCTCAAGATTCAACACCAAGAAACATGCACACAAAGATCAGAACATCCAGTATGGTACAGCATCATGTTTATGTTTTGATTATTAATAAGTGATCGTCTGAACACATCGGAGGTTGATTGGATCATTTAAATGCCTGGTTTACTGATGATCTGTCAGAGTTGGTGTGTGGCTCACCTTTTCTTTTTTATCTGAACCAAAGTCCACATCACATCTACATGTTCAGGTTATCAAAGTCAAGCTAGCATAGCTAACCTACTTACCCAACCCTCACTATTTTTTCTTTATTTAAACTTTCTCCTGACCCGTGAGATGTAATGCCCTTTGACCTTATCCAGTTGCACTAGTGTTGACAATTAGTAGCAAAGCACTGCGTCCATTTTTATATCAGGCGTACATTTAAGATTTAGCGCGTTAAGTTGACAACTTGACAGCTAAAACCAATGCTAGTCACCCTCAGTGAGCAGTTTTTAGTGTCCTAGCAGGGAGGTGGAGGGTGGGATCTTGTTGCAGCATGTCTATAGACTCTCCAGTGTCTTCTAGATCTTCCCTGCAGAAGACGCATGAGCCTGCCTACAGAATGTCATTTCCTAAACCTCCTCAGCTGATTTCTGTTGATGTGAAGAAGCAGTGACTCCTCTGATGACGTCTTTTTCTTAACTCTATTTCTAGGATAAGTTTAGCCACCATACAGTTGAAACTCATTCCAGCCACTTAAACCTTATCTAAAAAATTACCAAGTTGCTCCGATGGTATTTTTCTACCATTTTTATTTTTACCACCAACTTCCTGCTTTGCTGTGCAGGAAGTGGAGACACAACCCAGACAAGGACCAGAAAGCCCTTAAAATCAACCCCTGTACCTCATGACACCACAAAATACCCCAGCAGAACCGGTTCTGAGCCCTCGCCTCAACCGCAAAAACACACATGGAGCTGGCAGCTAAACACAGCGAAACATTCAGTCCACTGTGTTCAACAGCCAGGACACAATTAGTCAGATTCTGTTTTCCAAGCCTGGAGTTTGCTTTCCAGAGGAGGATGAGGAGTTTGATGCTCCAATAGGAGGAACACTCTGTCCTTCTTCCCCCCCTTAATTAACAAACTGGGACCACCACCGCAGTGCAGCACAGCTGATGTTTCACAAAACAGTAAAATAAAAATTTTACGCAAATTTTCACATATACAGCCATGGAAGTAATTACATTCAGGCTACAGAAGGGATCACTGTCTTGTCAGACATTAAACATTATTTCTAATTATGTTCAACTATATGAGGACATCCAGAGTCAGTAATTATTAAATAAAGTCATGTATGTCATGTAAAGATTAATAAAAGGGCTTAAGACATGTGCACACCTTAATCCTACTTTTATGACAAAATTTCAATGCCACTTTTCTAACCAGGTTTGTCCTTCAGGATGAATAGTAGTGTCTTATTTTCATCACAATCTGGGAACTCTTGTCCCAGTAGAGTCACTCCTCCAATAGAAAACTGAAAATAAGAAAACAGCAACATTAAGTCTATATTTTCTGATCCATGGTTTAAGATTGGTGTCAAATGATCAATCAACATGAGGAGGAATCTATTTATAGGACATTTATCAGCTTCAGGTGTTAATCTCACCATCAGCAACATTAAAGTTCACCTTCTTAAAATGTGTTTGGATGTTAAAGGTCAGAGCACACAATTTGGAATCGGTTCTCCAGGTTTTTGATGATTTTTTATGAATAAATTCCCTCTGAAATTGCTTTCATTCATAATTTTGTTCTATTTCTGTTGCATAAAATTAACGACTAAAAGTGATGCAGCTGAATGAAAAATAAAACATTTAAACGCTATTAATAGTAAACAAGAAGTGAAAAACAATGTTGTTGTTTTATTATAATTTGTGTTGAATTGAATTTCAAGGCTTTAGCAGATCCATCAATTTAATTATGAGGGGTAACTATTTGCAATAATCAGTTGTTTGTTCATTTTATTGCATTGTATCACTTTTGGCTTGAATGTTTTAACTTTGATTAGTTTCAAAGTCTTAAAGAATATTTTGTGTAATTTGTGGCACTGCTTTGCTACAAATTACTAAAACATTACACAACATAAAATCACTGCAACTTTTCAATTTGCTCAGTTTTTCCAAGTTCAAGACGGAACCAAATACAGACAGAGTTTATGAAGTTGCCTTCATTTATATTTGATCTTTTTCAGTTTTGACTCTTAGGTCATTCTTCTTCTGGTTCAGTTTTTGTTTTCAGAGGGACACATTTATCAATAACCGTCTCTCATAAAGACAGGATCCAGTGTTTTGTACAAGTTTTCCACTTTTAAAAAATGTCATCATGAATTTCAAATCTTCAAACTCAGTTGATTATGAACTAACTAACTTGGTGTCCATATTATCGCCGCTCTTGGAATTGATTGAGCTGAATCAGCAGATTTGTGGCTTGTTCACAACAGATTACCCATAATCCCGCTGTGACGTTTAGAAGACACATTGGTGACAAAACTTCCTGGATTCATTCATGACTCGGTTGGCAGCTGAAACCTTCATAAAACTGAAACCTAAAAATAAGATGTCAGTTTTTGTTTTGCTTTCCTGACACCTGAATTAGGAAATATTTAGTTTTTTATTTTTTTCATTCCAGTTTGTTTCTGTCTTTGTTTTCCACTCTTGGCCTTTTTTGTGGTGCAGCAGTGGAAAGGAAGCAGAGCTGAGTGGGAGGGGTTAATGCAGGAAGGATTTTTCATCAGCTGCCTGAGTTGTGAGCTGCTTGCTGACGCCGTAAATAGCTGATAATGGTTCATCTGGAGGAAAGCTGTTCTTCAAACTGCCTGTTTCCTGCCCTGACCTCATGGGGAGGGCTGTTTGTTGGTCTGCACCAACAAACAGCCCTCCTCATGTGGAGGCCCGGTCACTGCCGTTTGTTTTCTTATTTATTCTGCAGTTGTCTACCACTGAAGAACAGCGAGGGTGAAGAAAATCTGAGAATTTATAACTTAGACGTCCAAAAACAGAACTCTAGGGAACTTTTTCTATGCTGTCCTTCCTCAGACTTTGAGCTTTCAGCCTTTTCAGGTTCATTAAAATGCATTTGCAAGCTAAGCATGAAAACCATTGTCATTGCTTCAGTATGTCTACAGTAGAAACTGACCCAAGTTGGAGAGTCGGTCTGCAGTGGGGGCGCAGTCGTTACTGACTGACAGATTTCCAGGATTAAAGGACAAATCACCCAGCAAGATCTGGAGAAACTCATCCATGTGTTTACCATGTGACACATTTATTACTGCAACAGTGTCATCTGCATGAAAACATCCATCCTCCAGCTGCAGCTGATCCAGAAAGCTGCTGCTGGCGTTCTGACTAAAACCAGGAAGACAGAGCACCTAGAGCTAGAGATAGAGCTCAGAGAATAGATTTTAAAATACTTCTGTTAGTTTTAAATCACTGAAAGTTGCTGCTCTACAAAACCAGAAACCCAACCAAACATTAAGAAGCAGCATTCAGCTTCTATGCACCACAAATCTGGAACAAAATTCCAGAAAATGTCGAAACTGCTGAAACACTGAGCTCCTAAATCAGGGATTAATACGCCAATGATCAGAAATGCTTTTGATTAGCAGTAAGTGAAACACTGATCAACATGAGGATTTTAATGAGAATTTTTCATTTGACTAAATGTAATGTTTACTGATTGTTTCCTAACTGGTGACTGGATGCTGTAAAGGACTTTACTAAACAAATACACTTAACTGGTTTTATATCACAGGTCACTAAAACCTAAAATCAGTGTTTTGTAAAAAAGTGTTTTGCACAAGACAGATTTTAAAACTGATTTCTGTAACTGTCACTGACATTTCTAAGCCAGTATTTTGGTCCACTGCTGGTTAGAAAACCTTCCCAGTTGTCTCAGATTTGAAGATGATAAGTTGTGTGTTTATATCTGGACTTACAGTTCAGAATAGTCCAGTGTTTTGCTCTTATCTGGTTTTTGATGTGTGTTTTGGATCTTCTGAGTTTTCTGTTTGTCTCAAGTTGTTACAATTCTCTACAAGTGCATCTGATTCATTCAGTTATTCTATTCACAAAACTATTGTTTACAATGGAGACCCATCATGTTTTCTAATTGTTGTTTTGCACTGGAACTTTCCACAAAGCTCATTGTGAGAAACACAAAAAATATATATATATTTATTTTTTTCTTGCATTTTGGCTCAAACATCACTGTGTGGTCCCAGCAGACCCAGACCTCCAGTGATGGGTCTAAAAATATTCCATTGTCAAAACTTTGTCCAATTGATGATGTGCTCATAAAGTGCAGAGCACACTCCGGGATCATTGTCTGCATCTTTATTCTGTTGACATGTAAAATGATCCCTTTTCTTGGGACATTCAGCGGGTTTGGACCTGCACACACAGTCCTCTCACTGCCCTCTGGCTTCTGTTATAATCACAGCTAAAGCATCAGGGAAACATGGTTTTTATGGTCTGACAAAATAGCATAATGTATATCCCTGTTGCGCTCGCTGCTCACAAGGTTTTAACCTCTGGGCACTAAAGTACGTGGAAATATTTATATTCTCCTGAGCAGAGGGGCTGTAACTTTCTGCAGGAAAGCTAATTTCACATTCTGGAAGTTCGTTCTCAGCCAAGCCTGACGTCCCCGCAGTTCTCAGTCCTCCTTTGTCTGCCGTCTGCTCCAGGAGCAACATCGCCTGGGTTTGGTAATACATGCAGACTTTTTACAGCAGAGTGTGTGTCCTTTTCCCAGTGATGTAAAGAATTTCCTTCCTGTTTGCATGAAAAATGAGGGGGATTTTCACGCTGTAATTGTAAGGTTGGTGCTGTGAAAAGCCATTTTACTAAGACTTTTCCACTTCACAAGTTCCAAATTATTCCACAAAAACATAAATAAGGCACAAAGTTCTAAAATATTCACTCCTCAAACTTTTTTATAGTCTTTCACAGTCATTAAATTTACTGTAATTAGAACTGTGTGTCTCCACCAGCCTCACCCATTTAGTGATAAAGTTTTTATTTATTTATTCCTTTAGCAATATACATTGAGCTCAGTCAAAATGGATAGAGAACATTTTGATTAGCAAATTTTACATTTTGACAAAAAAAATCTCCTATAGAAATAGTTGTTGTAGATGCTGCCATCTGTGGACAGGAAGGATCTGCTGTACCAGTCTGTATTGCAGCGGGTCTGTGGAAATCTCTGACTCAAGATACTCTGTTTTATAACAGTCTCATGATGAAGATGCTCACACTTCTCCGTAATGTTCTTGGTTTTATGAAGTCTAGTCGGACTAAAAGAAGTCGGACCTGTGCTGGAAGTCTGAAGCGTACGGAGTGAAAATGAATGGTGAGAGGACAGTACCCTGTGGTGCTCCTGTGCTACAGATGACCCTTCATTCTCACAAACTGCAGGCTGTTTGTCGGTTCGTTATTAATCCATTCATTTGTAGTTCTGCCTGTGTGTTTATAATATTCCTCCAGAGTCTATGTTTTCTGTCTTCTGCAGCTTCTTTCAGGTTTGCATTCATAACTGTCCATCTGCATCCAACTTTTTATCAAATCTAAGCACCAAAGGTTACCGTAGGGATGGTGTTTGAAAGTCATATGCAGTAAGTTTTGCATGTTTCCCAAACATGTCAACTTTCCTCTAATTTTATGACAGTTGATGGATGGGGTTTTCTTCTTGCCACACTTTCATAAAGTTTAGTTTTGTGGAGGACACGGCTAAAAGACCAAATAACTCTCACAATAGTTGTTCTAATAATTACCATAATGTTTCCATTTCAGGTGAGGAATAAAAAATGATTCATGCAGATTTAAAAACTTGAAGTATTGTTTCACAACCTCACTTTGCTTTAACCTTCTCTGCAAATTTAAAGTCTCACCCTCTCTTACAAAAATGAAAAGCTTTCAAAGAACATCTAAGATTTATATTGAGATTAAACTGTCCACTATCTCCCAGTCAGATAGGAGAAGGGAAATGGTTCATGGGATTTTGTTGTAAGGGCTGGATTATTTTTCTTTACCTTAAAATCACCAGGCTAAAAGTTTATGGTTAGCCTGACTAAATGTAAAGATTTCTAAAGCTCATCTCTTCTTTTCTTAGCAAAACTTAAAAATAACATTAATCATTCTAACCTGATGTTTAGTCTGTCCGATTTAAATGCATTACATGTTTATTCTCTTTTCTGTGCCTTTATCAGCCTGATGGATTGAAGGATTATGGTAGGTGGCTGAATTGTGTCACTTTACCTTCAAACGAAGTCTGACTTTATGAGAAAAGAAGATTTCCCAGGAGGCTGAAAACCTGATTTTATTCAGTCTGTGTGAAAACGGACATCAAGTACCCTGATATTTACTCAGCACATCCGATTGTCACATGGACGATGTGCCACCATAAAATACCTAAAATTGTAATTCTGATTTTTGTGGCTTTTTCTGGAGGGAAAAAGGTCAATCTTTATAAACTCCCTGGCTGCAGAGTGGCATTTGCTCAGCGCCGACACTCGATCCTCATAATGTCCATGATGAGGTCACCAGAACATCCTGGAGTTGTGTGTCGTACAGAGGAAGAGGGAAACTGTTGCTCGGAAAAACCTCTGAAAAATATTTTTATTGTTGATTTTTGTGTTGTGAAGTGACCGCCATGAGGTTCTCACAAACAACGTTGGGAAATGTTTTCCATCGTTAAGTCATTTCTAGAGAAAACCTTTAAACTGCAGCTCTTCACATTATAGAAACCAAAATTGTAAAATCAAAACCATCTTACTAATGTAGATTTTTACACCACTGGCACGTGATTAGTGTCTGAAATGGAACAGAAATACCACAACGAGCTGCTAATACACTCACAGGAAGTATCTGTATTTGAGTTACTGAAGGTTCCAGTCAGACAATACAAAGAGAAACAACCAGGTTCTAGCAAACCCAGAGTTTGGTGCCGTTACTCTTCTTCCAGAGTTAGTAACTGAAGTTCAACCTGCTGCTAAAGCCCAACATTATTCACAGCCTTCTTGCTTTAGTGCTGGCAACCGTACCAACATTCATGAGCTGGGTTTCCATTACGAACGTCAATTATACTCAAGTGTCATAAAACACACAATTTTGCAATTGTAGTGTTTCCATTAAATAATAACAGTTTGTTCCAAAAAACATGCTGTGCCATTTTCTTCCTCCTACCACTTCCTGTCGTCTTCATCATATTTTCCACCAGTAGTAAAATCTGGTTTTTGATCACATGACGTGTGATGCAAAATATTTTCCATTCGAATTTTGCGAAATAAACTAATTTTGATACAGCCAAGAATCCACTTTATCCTAGCGCCCAAACTATTACTACAAAAAATTTAGTTTTTTTCCCAAATTGTCGTGTTTCCATTAAGCAAATTTATTTTTGTATTTCCAATTTGAGCAATTTTGTATTTTTTTTTAAATGCAGCTACTGACACTGAAGAGTAAGTTAGAGTTTCCAGTTAATAACATGCTTTTTTCTAGCCTGAGGAGGAAAACTGAAGCAAATATCTCACAACCACGTGCAACAGAAAAGCTCAGATCTGAACCCAGGAAACAACAATTCTATAAAACCCAAGCATGCAGCATATTGTACATGTCTTCATCAGGCACTGTAATCGCCACTGAACGTCAGAGAATATCCAGAGCAGCGGTTTTATAGAGTTCATTATGGAAACCAGGGCCACAGACGTGTACCTGCAATGATTTGTGTTTGCTGCTGGTGATTTTGGCTCGTATGCAAGTTTTCCCTCAGCGTGAATAACATAGTACCATATTGTATGTTTATCTACCTGCTCTGATTGACATACAACTTGAGCTTTGTGCCTCCATAAACAGCTGGGTGCTGCTGGAAAAACACTAACAGAGTGAAGCCAAAGTGGGAGCAGGAGGTTGTAAAAGAAGGAATAATGAAATAAAACAATCTGGGAATCAGAGAGGAGGAGCTGGCTGCTGAGTCATGAGCTGTTTACCCTCTACAAGCTAAACCGTTAGAACTACACAACGTCTTTAGAATCATTGTAAACACGGAAAAAATTTAAAATGCTAATTACAACTGAGCATACAGCATTATTATGTTTGTATAATGAACCACAGTGCAACTGCAGTTTGTTTTCATTTGTACTACATGCAGTAGGTTTGGTACAGGATCCGTTTTCTGTCTTTCCCTGCATGTTGGTGTGTTGAGTTTCTCATGTCTAAATGTTTTGTTGACTGACCAGCTTGTGTGTCTGGAACTGAAATACAACCGTCATCCAAAAACCCCCAAGAGGTCAAATAATTTGACCTGTTTTGGGGACTTTGTCTGAACTTCTTCAGCTCTGTTGCAAAACCAGCCAACAGGTTGGCGGATTCCTTATATCACCTGAGTTCAGGGTGCTGCTGATTGGACCAGATTTATTTCACCTGCTGAGAAGTGCTGCAGCGTGGTGCACAGGTGTGTGAGTTTATGCACCCACATCTGCACCCATCAGCAGATCTGCACAACAAGTTTAAGTGATTTGGACACTATTCAGTTTGACTGTGAATTTAAGAAGTAGACATTCACAAATATAAAAAAGTCTCTCAGTCAGAAACTTACATCAGCTTCTTGTTTTGGTTTCTCCCAGACAGTTAGAAAGTTTAGACATTTAGTGAATGTAATCCTGCACATCCACCACCTGTAGAGACTGTGGAGCATCGATTTCAAACTTGTTTTAGATTTTGTTGCTCTTTCTCACCAAAAGTCAAACATTTTCCCTTTGAGAGGTAATGATTCTTTAACAAGAAAGTTTTCCAGAAACATCTTTCAAACATCTGCAGAAGTAAATGCTGCATGGACTGCTGCCATTTTCCCTGAGGCGCATTTTTCAGATTAAACATACATTTTTAAATATTAACTTTAACCAACATATTTTCAATTAAGCCCACATTTTTTTACTGGTCTGATGTAATAGTCAAATCTTAAATCTTGTTTTAATTACCTGCAAGTAGAAAATTATCAAAATAAACATAAATAAAGGCTTGAAAACGTCGTAACTTTTGTTCTGTGTAAAAACTGTTGGAACTTCTTACAAATCCGAAAATCTTCAAATTGATATGAGAGATTAATGAGACCATAAAACTGTTTCTCTAAGATGCAAGTATTGATTTTTGTTGTGTATCATGTCAGATTTTGCGGTTGCGTTTGTCTTAGTTTTGGACATAAATAAATTCCAAAGAAGATTGTAATACTTGGGAATATAACTCATGTTTTTTATTATTATTATTATTACAATAACCATTCCTTTAAATAAAACTAAATGTTCCTGTTCATGTTGAAAAACAAATAACTCTAAATATTACAATACATTGGAAATCCAGGCATATCCTAAAATGTTTGCTGCAAACATTTGTTGCATTTTGCAGCAAAACGCAAAATGCAAAAGAGCCAAGTGTTTAAATCTTAATGCTAATTAAATGCTGTGTCAAATAATGCTCTGATTGATAGAATAGGCCTGATTGTGAACAGTGTGAGTCTGATTGCATGACTAAACTGTTATGTGATCCCCCACCAGCCATTTCAGCTAGTCTAGCCACAGTTTCAATCCCCATGCTTCTTAAAATCCACAATTACCCTCTGAGTTGCCTGAAATGAAGATCTATTTCATTTCAGGACTATTATAAAACTCAATTGCTCTTGATTTCCAGCAGCTCCCATTTATAGTGAAGGTCATAAATGATGATATTGGGGTGAAAAAGTTCCAAAAAGGCAGACAAGAGCAATCTATTTATCTAAGTATGTCCCTGTGTCATAAGTCAAGTGCATTACTGAGGCTTACAGCCACCGGTTGAAGTTCTTCTGTCTTTAAAACTGGTTTAGGTTTTCTCCACTATCCAGTTTATATTAGAAAGATCTAAACTGGAACAAAATGACTGAATGAATAAATATTACTGATGAATACAGATTTTTGACAGACTGAGGAAGAGTTCAGATTAGCTGCTGCCTGTATTAATAAATAATATAAATTAAAGTTTGTAGTTAAAGTTTGCCATTAGTAATTACTTCAAATTAACTTATTGCTCTACAACCTTGTTAAGGTGTTGATGCTTTATGTTAAATTATTCTGTATATGTACTTCTGTATGCTAAACTTCTTGTCAGTAAATTGGTTTTCATAGAGTTAAGAATAAATCATA
>CAEGAG010206465.1:0-23688 GCA_903067065.1 Brachyrhaphis terrabensis
GTCTTTTTTTCTTTTTGTGCCGCTCAAGTGCAAAGCGAACAGGGCTTAGTTCTAAGCCATGCGTGTGATATTTAAGGTTCCCTGGTACTAATTTCCCTGTGACCTTGCTGCTAATTCAATCTCAGATGACTATCATATTTCAATCAATGTGTATCGGCAGACGGGGGATAATGAGTACTGGTAACTGGATTAGTGCTGATACACTGATGGGGGAGATTAGTTGTGTGGAAGACCGGTAAATGTTACCATGGTTAAATAAAAACATACAGTAGAGCTACATAAACTATATAGCTATACAAGTAAACACAAACTTGAAGTGTACCAATTCTTATAGTATTTACCAACACAAAGTTTCAGTCCTACATTTATATTTCCTATTTGATTTTCTTGGCATATGTACGCACACCAAAGTATTCGAGCACTTTGAAATTCAATGCCGCATTTTTTATTTTATTTTTTTCCACAAAAACAATTATAAAAATGTGTCGTGCATTTTTCATTAGTGCCATTCACTTTGATTCCCCTAGATACAATCCAGGGAAGCCAATTGTCTTCTAAAGTCATCTAATAAGTGTGTGTGTAATTTAATATTGCTGTAAATCCAGCTGTTCTCTAAAGACCTTAGAGGGTTTGTCAGAGAACATTCATCATGAACAGCAGGGAAAGCTCTAAACAGGACAGAGGTAAAGTTGTGGAGAAACTTGCAGTGTTTTCAGTTTAGTAACATCAATGTCCAAAGGTTTGAACATCCCACCTAAACTGACGGTCCAGGCAAACGACACACTACTCATGTGGCACAGACTCTCCACAGGACAATAATTAGATGGTGCTATGGAGATTTATTTTCTTTTTCAGCAAATATGAGGAAGCTAGTCAACGCCGGTGAGAGAGATGGGACTAAAGTCAGGGGAGTCATGGGAGAAAGTCTGTAAGAGGATGGAGAAGACTTAAGAGGGCGTGTGACAAACATCTACAAATATTCTGCTCAAATATGACTGAGCTTGAGCAAATTTAGCAAAGGATGACAACAATTTATACTCATTGTTGAATCAAGGGCCATCAAAAACTATGGCCCTAAAAGAAAATATAAAAAATTGTGGTAAAGAAAAGAAAAGCTATTCAGCAGTTTCTCACTTGAAGAAAAAAGAAACTTTTCTTTTCTCAATGTGTCACACTAATTAACTCCCATCAACATCAAAGCTGGGAGAAGAGATAAAAAAAAAAAATGTCTGTATAATTCTGCCCCAACAGTACTGTGAAGTTCAGAGAGAAGAAAATCTTTGAACCTATCAGTAGATCCTAATCACAAACAACAGATTTTTTTTTTTTTTTCCATTAATTTCACATAAAATTGTTTTTGTACACCAGGTCCTTTTATTCACTTGACAAGCTGCACTTTCTTTGAGAATTGTGTGTCTGCTGACGTTTCAAAACATATTTTTTAGAGTTCCAATGTACAACCTGATGCTCAGGTTTGCATGTGCTACCATGCTAATGACGACGTGCTTAAGTCTTTGCAGAAACAAGGCCTGAAGTGGTTTATACTTTTAGAAGGCCTCCCCATAGTGTGTCCAGACACACAGACGTTCCCCTGTAAATGGGGGCAGATAAAATCACACTTTGAATATCTATGAAGAACATCTATAAAAGTCAATTTTCAAGCCTTGCCACAGATTTTCAATTGAATTTAAATCCTCACAGCAGGACTCTCCCTCCTGCGTATTTCACCATAGGGTAGGTGATTTCAGGGTGATTTGGGGAGTTAGTTTCCTGACTACACACACACACAGTTTTGCATGAAAAGCTCAATTTTAGTCACAACAATAAGAACAAAAGTCATTTTTGTACACAGTCTGTGGGTAGCAGTGTTCCACAAGGTTTATTTTATGGAGTTTTTCTTCCACAGTCTAAAACAATGTTAGGTTAGCTGGGAGTCCTAAATAATTTTGGTAAACATGGATGTTTGCCTTTCTGTTAGCTATGCAACTGACTCGACGAAATGTTGATTTTCATCTTGACTTTAAGTTTGTTTTATCATTTTTCCCCCTCCCTTCGTTTTACTTCCTCCTCCTTTAGGGTACAACATTCTGTATTCAAGACATCCACAGGTCATTCTCTAACCTTTTCTTTTTAAATCTGTCCCAAAATTACCCAACTCAAACTGATCTTTACATTCTCACAAATCACCCCTTATTCATCTCCATTCACTCTTCTTCACTTGTTTTATCCATTCGTTACATTGAATGGTTGCCTGCAGGTACTTGAACTCATCCACTTTCAGCATTTTTACTCCATGCAGCTGTACTGTTCCACCCGTCTCCATATTTTTTTTGTCACGTCTTCTGTTTTCCTCTTCCCAAGTCGATTCATTTTGTGTTCAGAAAATGCCTCCACCTCACCCCCATGTCCTCCACGTACCTCATCAAATCTGTAGATGGCAGAATTTTGTCTGTACAACATCATTGTCCCAGGGGACTCATGCCTGACTTCATGTCAGCTTGCCTAGCCCCGTTACAAACAGGATGGAGCTCAGAGCTGATTTCTGATGTAATTCCACCCTTGCCTTAAACCCATCTGTCACTTCTACACCACACCTCACCACTCGCTTGCTGGCATTTTACATATAGCACATCCTCACGACTTTCTCTGCCACATTCATACAGCACAGGTTCCCTGTGACCTTCGTTGTCCTTTATCGTCCATTTTCTGACTACAATCGCTCATGTTTTGCTTTAGACTGCACTTCTGGAGTTGAGCCCAGTTGCAATGTAATTAATATAAATGTTTATTTGGAGAAGAAATAAAGGACATCTCCGATTATATTATTTAGAATACATCTGTATAAAAGGGCAATTTAGTCTTATTCCTCGTAATATATCTTTAGTAGGTAAAGATTTTGTGAATTCAATTTTTTTTACTTTGGATAGGTACACACACTTATGAACCTGACTATCGTTAACACAAGTTTGATTTTACGACACATTTTCAATCATCCACTTAAGCCCAAAACATACAAAAAAGTTATGTTAATATATTTACCTACATCTTTCAGAGAGTAATACCAAAGTTTCCAGTATTTTCTATTCCATTCTTTCTAAGCAATTCCACTTGATTCTCATTTTCCTTCAGTACTCTGTTTGGGATTTCTCCCATTAAGTCCTATTTCTGCAGTGGAAATAAGCAACTGGGCAGAGTTGTGGATCATTGATATGAATGTCCTGTTTTAAAATTGTATTCTGGCTACATAGGGTTGTAGTTTGGCAATGACATCAGAGGAAGTGAACAAACCCATTCAGTCACTGTTGGCCATGCTTTCAAATATTGAACAATTAGCAAGAGGAATGCATAAGGAATTTGCTGATCCAACTGCTTAAAACTTGAGTCCATGCATTAAGCAAACTTCTTTTTCTATAGCCAAGTGTCCAGACTCTCAGTATGAAACTAAAATACTCTCACATTTTAGCTACTTGCAGTGGCTGTAGTTGAAGGTTTTTCAGTTACAAAAAAAATAAGTTGTAGATGTTAATGCAACTTCCAGAATGAAATTATGTGGTCATATTTTGTTTTGTTTTTTTCCTTTTAGGAATGTCAAACCTTTTTTTTTTTTTTTAGCAAAACTATTTTATAGCTAGCTTTAGAAACACCATTACTCTCCTTTGCTCTTAATGTGACTGATGCCATGTGGCAAGTCTGGAGCGCCATTTCCACACACATCTGACGGTTCAAAGTCAGTCAGGGGACCTCGTGGCGTGCCGGTTACTGCATCTTTGCCAGCTGAGAGTCGATTGACTAGTACATTTTTGCCTGATTCGGGTCTGACATTACTTCCATGACTTCTAACTGTGAGAATTGACTGCAGGCTCTTTGACTCACATATTCAAAAATGTCAGCAATGTGGCAGAAGCAAAGCGGCGCACAATGGCTGCCGGAGCACCGAAGTCGTGCTGGAAATTGGCTTCAGGCTGTGCTTGCGTGAAAGAAAGCATTTGTTACATCTGAAAGCCCGTCTCTGATACCATCGTCACGAAAGATTCCACAGTGGAGGTAGAGGTGAAAAGAACAGTCAATGAATTTCCCTTTTTTGAGGCATCAATTATTTTCCTATTTGAGTTAAGCGTTTCCATTGACTGCTTCACAATGAAAGTGACTACTTAGCCATTTTGAACAGGTTTGAAAAGGCATGATAGATTTGTATTTCAATCTGGGCTGAAAACTTGGCTGGCTCCAAGCACAAAGTCTGTTCAATGTCCAGTCAAGACCGTATGTCAATATATTTAAATATATGCTCATAGGATACATATCTGGTGATTGTGGAGTATAATAAATTCATTGATATGTTCATAAAAACCATCTTGAGGGGATTTCAACTTTGTAGCATTGTCCATTGTCCTGGAAGAAAGCAGTGATCAGAAATAGGCATTCACCCTTCATGAAGGGATGGACATTACCCCAACAACACTCTGGAAATTTGAAGCTCACTGGAGGCAATTCTCTGTAAAGCAGTGAAATGAACACCAGTACATTAGTGGCTTCTGAAACAATCATACCAACACCCAAGTGTTGGTATGAATTTAAGTGCCAAACATCCCCTTCTGATGTCACATTGAACTTCAAGTCATCTTCACCATATCCAGATACGTAAAGACATTGAGCCAATGCTCTGATTGACTAATATTATTGTATATTAGTTGTACCAAGCAACTTGGACCCCATTGCACAGTAAACAGCAGAGGTGGGACCACGTTGTTGGTTTGCAAGTTGAAAGTAACATTCAAGTCAAGCACCAAGACATCTGTACTACACGCACAAGTCTTCTGCATCCCTTATAAATGTGCACCGTCCTGTCAAAAATGACAGCTTTAAATACAAAGCAGTTATGCAAAAATATTCAAGCAATGTGTTCATTTTTACAGATTTCTTCAGAAAATTAATTCCCTTTGTAACTAACACAGTGTTCTAGACAGGGATTACCAAGACGCACTTGGGCAAAATCTGGGGACAAGTACAACTTCTCAGTGTTGTTGCATACAAAATAGAACACATTTTTAAAACTCCTGTTTCCATCTTAAAGATATATTAAGTCAGCTTAAAGGAAGAGACATACATGGCAAACAAATCTTCGATCCAATGTTAAGCAACCAAACATAATAATGCCATTGGCCCTATAGCACATGATGCTCTTGGACCAGTTATACAGCAACACATTTTCATCTGACCAACTCTGCAAGTGAAATAACAAATCATTGATATTAATTCAAAATACATGGCCAGAACAACACAAAAAGCTTCACTAGACACAAAACTAAGTCTTCAATGACCATCAAAGTTATCAAATCTGCAACAAATTAGACATTCAAAAATATATCTGTATGTTTTAACCTTGGGAAAGATTGTAGGCAAAGGCAAGGTGCTGTCGTAATAGCAAACAGGGAGAGTACACAATACTGATAGCAACAGTGCTAGTAGAAAAGATTTGAAAACTAGAACCGCCAAACAATTGTTTTACAATGGTAATGGGATAAGATGAAATGCAGCTGAAAAAAAGATGAGCTAAATAAAATATTTACCAAAAAATGTCTAAAGCCATTTTATTACTTTGCAGTCTGAAAGTACTCTAACTACACTAACTGAAGAGATGCATGAATAACTCAGTTTTGAACTTAGTTTCAGGCATCTCTGCATGAACTAAATCCTCTTACATTGTTTCACTGTTTAATATTTTACAGGACTGTCTTTTTCTCCCCCTTTCATCCAAAGCAGATGGAAGGTCATCTCCTTAAAAATAAAGATTTTCTTGCTTTGACGTTCTTGTGTTGTTAAATTGCACTGCAGGTTGACCAGTGGGTCAGTTGTTGCCAAAAAACTTAAAAACAGTTCTTCACAGCATGTGGGTTTTCTTGTCTATGCTTTCTCCTTCCAAAAATACAGACAAAGAAAGAAAAAATAATCATGTTCGCTTGAGGTTTGAGCAGATCTAGGGAATAAATATTCAGAGAAATTAGATATTCCACAGGAGATAACTGCATGATTTCCTCAGTGTCTTTCAGCAAAGCAAGAGAGAATGGAGAGAGGAAGGTGGGTTGGGCGGCAGGGAAGATGCTGAGGGTAAAATTAAATTATGCCTAATTACCAGAACAGCAGATACCAAATTGAGTTGATATGCACCCTTCATGACTTAACTAGATGCGAGATAGTGTGGTAGGATGTAAAATGAGTCAATGGGTAAAGGTGATAGAGAGGCAATGTTGATGGCGGGAGCAAAGAGAGAGAGAGAGTCCTGAATGATCTTATCTGTCAGATTTGTGGATGCTGCATTTTGGCAGCTTTCCCAAACCTGGAAATTGAGGAGACACAGGGGTAAGGTTGCTTTTATTGTCACTGGGGAACTCTACCTCGTTGGACGTGTCGCGAAGCCCACACATATCAAATTGTAAATAGGTGTGTCATTCTGAATGTCATTTTTAATTGAGAAATAAATAGAAAGTGGCCTTTCTTTAAGATACATTTCACAATTGTATTACCCTGGCATGATCTTTTACATGCTGCTGCTGATTACCCATCAAATAACTTGAGAAGCAGATCTCATTGGTTTGAGGGGCTGTCTATCAGCTTCATGCCAGCAAAACTATCTGTCCCTCACATAAATGCTGTCCTTCCCCTATATCAAAGCGTAAAGTTATATGAGCTCGGTGTGTGCATTGTGACAGCTGATGATGGATAGCTAAAGTGATCTTAAGGGCCACTCTGGTGTCTCAGTAGACAACTGAGGCTTGATAATTAAAGAAAGCTCACTGTCAAAGTGTCACAAGTTTGATGGCTTTGATGATGCCTGAAAAGGAACATTCACACTTGGCTGGTGGATAATCCGTCATTCGGCTCCAACCATTTGCTTTTGTTTAATGTTATGACCATCTGCCTAATAGTGTGTTGGTATTTCTATTGCTCTCAAACCAATTTATAGAAATGGACTGTAAATCAATGTAAAAACCAAAATGGATATGTTGGCAGCAAAAGCTCAGCCAGTAGTCCCACTCTATGTGTAATTTGTTAGTTATATGAAGAGAAATTTATTTTAAAATATGATAAATGGTTGTTGTACCTTGGAAAAACATCATTAAAGCAAAGCCACATGAAATAATGACGATCAATCAAGCTGTACCAAAAATGCTACTTTCAATTTTTTGGTTGTACCAACCAATAAGTGAGATCCAAGAACCTAAGTTGTTCAGAGAGTTGAAGCAACAAGGACAAGGACAATGTACAAGAGCCTTAGTATGTCACCCTGTTCTACATTCAGGAGCACAGCAGGAAGTCTACCTCTACCACCATTTTCTTTTCGAGTCATTCAGAGTGATTGTGTCAAAGTCTGAACTTAAATTTGACTCAGTTTGATTTTCTCAAACATGCGAGTTATTTGCTAAAAACCTAATAGGAAACAGCAGGCCAAAAATTCCCATCGATGTTAAAGGGGACTTAATATTCTTCATTTCAGACAAGTTAGGATAGGTCTATGGGTCCTGCACAACCATCAAGGATGTAGCAGCAGTTTCTGAATGTTACATTCAGAACATAGTTTGAAATTGCTCATATGCTGTAGTTTCTCAAAACTTTCTGATTTTCACGATTCCTAAACAAGTTGGTGCTGTGATGCTAGCAGCATGAGGCTGGACATGATCTACTACAACAACAACGCTGACGACAATGACACTCTGCTTTAGAGTCCCTGCTCACAACTCTTGGGCCAAAATCTAAATATTACACACATGTTTGATGATACAAATAACAGCAATTTTACTCCTGAGCTTAAACAGTTTGTGTCTCTGCAATTAGTGATTTTCTTTTTCTTTTTTCATTTGATCCAGTTGGTGGCGAAAGCTGTGTTTCTGTAGCTCCCAGGTGCTTGATTAAAGTTGTGTCCAATTCTGCCGTCTTGCTGTGATCAAGAGCAAGCTTTGGCATAATTCGACCTTCGCCGCACGGCACCTTTTTTTTCCCCCTCTGAGCTTTGCAGAACTTTCCCTGACACGCAGTCTTTCTTCAAAACTATCACTTCTAGCAAAGCACAAATTTATTGGGGTTTGAAGATCAAAATCACTGCTTAAATCTCGTTTTTATTATTGTTGTTGCTCTAGGAAGATGATGCAATAACTGTCACTTGCATACAACTTTCTGCCTTTTACTTTTTCTGGATTTTCAGCCCAGGTGCTGAAAGATTTCTGATCATAAAGATAACAGCCCAAATTGCCTGCAAGACACACAAATACAAAGCCAAACATCACAGAGGTACACAAAAACTTCCAAATACAGACAGTCTTAAGTTGTTCATGGTGTTCTTTTCTATTTGTCCGAACCCTTCATCTTGCAGGTGTGGACAGGCACATGTCACAACAAGCCGATGGTATGTCTTTTGTTTTGGCTCCACAGACATTCTGCCATGCATTTGGAAAATGAGTGGGTATTATTTTTAATGATTGCTGATTGAAAAGAATCTGCCTTCCTAATCAAAGGGACCTTTGCAATCTGTACACCTCACACTTCCCTTCTGTTTATGCTACAGGCTGTTTATGTTACACCTAAGTAGCATATATCAGCCCGAAGCTCCCCCGCCCCACAATCAGGCAGACATTGGGTAGAGATAATGATGTAAAGCTTTAAGATGCACTTGCGTCACAGGTCCAAAAGTTGTGCACTCACCTTTTTCTGAAGGACACAGAGAGCTTGAGCTAACAGGATAGAATTGTGAATATAAAGCAAGGACTCCATCTGTTGACGCAGTGACAAGAGATGTGCAAGAGAAGATGTCGCATATATTAAGACATATTTTGCCTTAAGAACTAGAAGATTGATCAGTACCTAACAACACAAACTTTTTTTCCCCCAATTTCTGGAAGCTCTAAAAGAATTGTTTTGACTTTTGGCAGTTAATTGAAGTTTTAAATAAAATTATAGTCTGCCTACTCTAAGCAATATCAGTTTTATGTAGGTAGTGTGATTGGTAACCTCTTTGCCTGTATCTCAAACTTGTACAAGAGGAAGATGTTGGGCGTTTCCATAAAATGTGGTTCAACTCAGGCATGTACTATCTGGTTTTTCTGAGCTAATCGTGGTATCACCTCTGTGCTGGTCAGTAGTTCCTATTCCACCTCATATGAACTAAGCTGCAGAAAATAAAATTGCTTCTAGATGTGCAACAGTGGTAGACGTAGAACCAAGGCAATTCTTCCATGCATCGATTTACAGGAGATTTCATTCAATTTGTTGTTTAACTTGTGGGTATGAACGCATTTCCGATGCACTTGTGATAACATAGAGGAAGGTGTAGACGGCAGCTTTTGCAAAAGTAGTGCAAAGCTCTGAAGACAGTTTATTGCTTTTGCTTTGTCACTCTCCAGATGTTGTTAGGGGATAGATGGTATGGTGTTTGAAAATGTAGGTTCAAGAAAGTTTTTAAAGCCGTCGTAAATCTCGAAAAGTCTTTGCTGGTGTCGATGATGCTGATAGGCCCATATCTTATTATCTCTCAGTGAAATCCTCCATAAACCCTTCAGTTTTAGTATTTATATATAAATCCCTTTCAAAATGATCCATTGGAAAGTCTTTTTTTTTTTTGTGCACATATCTCCTTGGCTGTCCTTGGTCAAGTCAGCCAGTGATGAATCATGCATCGGATCAAAGTGGGGCCGCCATCCTCGAGAGAGGGCACAGCAGTGTCTGTCGTCGCCATGGTTCCACCTGCTGCCCTGCGTCAGCGGCCACAGGTTAGCTTTCCTCGACGGGTGTCACCGCCGCCGTCCCTACCGCAACATCGAACCCTACGGAAGTGGGTTGTATTTAGTCCTCTCCAACGACAAGACTCTTCCTCACTCCACTGCCCCTGCAGCTGGTACTTCTTGGTGCCCATCTGTTAAGGGTATTGCTTATGTGCCTGGTGATCCAGAACTCATTAGCATCCCACCTTCCTCTTTTACACTATTGTTCTTTCTGCTAATATGGAGACTCTTCTGCAGTCTGTCTTCGGGTGGAATATGAATTTGTGGCACAATGTGCCTCTAAGTAACTAAAAAAAACAACAACAGATGTTCAGGCTTGTTAAAAAAAAAACGAGTGATGAAAATTCTTGATGCACAAAAGTGAGTTTGATTTTCTGAGTCCTTGGAAGTAGCGGCAAACTTGCTTTATAACTTAAAAGTTTAGCAGTGCAAAAAAAAAAAAAAAACAAACAAAAAAAAGCAACTGCTTATGCACAGACATTTACAACAAATCCATTACTCTTTAAAGTTGCTTAATGTTATGTTTACAGGTTGTTATGAAAAATGCAACTTTTCTGCATGAGAAGAAACTGAAAACATGGATTTTTCTTTTTTCAACTTTACCCTGATGAGCAAATAATATGATGATTAAAAAGAAAAATAATAATATGCTGTTAAAATTGTTTATCTGTTGTCTTGGAAAAGAAACATGCACTGAACCAACAAGAATCTTTTTGCCTCCTGTTCCCGTAGAAAAGTAATTCTAGATTGTTCCGTGTACATTAATGAGAGTTAATAGACCGTCAATGCTAGGGGATTTCAAGACAGTTGACAAAATACAATCTTCTGTAAAGAAACAAATGGCAGCTTAAAAAAGAATTATACAATTAGTCAACAAAGTGTAATCTACACTAGTTCAACCTCTCCTGTGTGTTGAAATATGCAACATATTTGCATAGCGCAATATTGTTTCCGGCTGAAGCGTCATCTGTTCACGGGCAATTTTTAGGTCTTTCATTAAAAATACATTGAAGAAGAAAACACTACCATGCTTTATAAGCACTCCTTTCTTTATTCTATTACACTCAAAAGCCACCTCACTCTGTAGACGCAGATAAATGTTGCTGCAACTTCACCACAGTAGCCCAATTCTGTCTCACACTTACTGTGAGCTAGAATTGTTTTAGTGGAGCGAGTCTGCAGGGCACATTTAACTACCCATTGTAAACTTCTGTAGCGCTCTTTGATTTGGAGCAGTATTGTTTAGCACCTTCTGTGCTCTATGCAGTGTCACACTCTTCGTCTTTATTCGTGTGAGTGCTGCCTTGAAACTTGGCTAAGACTGCATTCTGCTGTTTGCAGAATAAAAGAAAAAAGCTTCCATGTCGATAGCATCTCACAGACTTTGAAAAATACATCTAAGATTCTTAAATACTTGGGACCATCTTCAGTTTCCTGTACAGCTATGGAGCAATTTCAGTGGTTTAAGTTGCATTAACTGGCAATTTTTCCTCTGAGCAATACAACTGGGAGAAAGCTACCAGTGTCACAAGATGTCTGGGCTGGAAAAGACACCTGGACTTGGATTCAACAGCTTCACAGATAAACACAGCAATCAAAATCTGGCCTTTAAGGACTAAAATGTTTAGTTCTCCCAGCAACAAGCACAAGCGAGTCAGGGTGTAGTTTGGAGCAATGTTCTCTTTTCCTCAGCTGGGAGCCCAACTCTGTAAAGAGTTCAGAGGATTATTTCCATCTTCAAGGGGCCTGAGTGTGGTGTGGTCTTTATGGCCATTGGGAGCCATTATTGTTCATGGAAGCTGTTTGAAATCAGAGCGTCAGCAGAAAACCCAAGAGAACTAAAAGATCTTACTTGGAGTAGAAACTTAACATTCTGGTTACTTTTTTACAACAAGGTGTTTCAATCATTTAGAGAGTCTTACAATGACGCCATGTAGCACAATCTGACTCAGAGATTCTTAATGTTTGTGGCACAATCTAAATACATTTGTCTCTGTGGAATGTCATCTTTCTGGTCAAAAGTTAAACTATTTGCCAAAACAGAACAGGATTAATAATAAGGATCATCGTGCAAATAAATATAAACCAAGTTGTTGTCTCATTTTTTTGTCAGCACATTCATTTTTTTTCTTGACTGACCCAAGTTTGTTTTACACCAACCTTTACAGCATAAACAGTGTGCGCTCAATTGAGGCAATGACAGCATCAATGGATGGGCCCATCGGAAAACTGACAGTGGCGTATTGATAAGCCAAGTTTCCTCCATTTCATACAGCAAACCTGCCAATCCACTGGCAAAGTGCCCGCAAGAATAGACCTGTTTATTCTCCACCTCTTGTATGAGCCCAGTTAGCTTCCATTTAATGGACTAAGCTCTTTTGTCTAACCCCAAGTGAACTTCAGCTGTTTAGAAATCAACCGATTATCGCCTCATCAGTCTGCTATTTGCAGTCCCAGGTCCCGTGTGTCTTTCAAATACATATGCAGTTGCAGCCACTCTGCGAAATGCTCAAGGAGCAAATTGCTTCAATAAATACCCCGCGTGTATCTTAACAGGTAATATTAATAAATTCTCCAACAGCAAGTCACCCAAGCCTTGATAGATGTGTCTGGCTGCTGGGCTGATGAATAATGCAAATGAAGCTAATTCTTCCAGACCCGGTAGCCGAGGCCGGTACGCATTTATATGCGCTGCAAGTGAAAGATGTGAGGAGTTGCTTTTCTGAGAAAGAACCATGCTGTATTTTAATAACAAAGCCGACACACCTTGGCCTCGCTTTTCTTTAAAGGTTGATGTACAGCTTCAAATAAAAGGTTTGAACATGAAATATAATACAACATTTCTTACACTCGAGAAGGAGACTAGTGTGATCTGGTTCTTGCACAATAACCAAGTTAGAGGACTATCACCGACTCAATATCGATTTGGTTAATACCTCACAAATTATTTCAAATTTTTGCTAGCAATTAATTAAAAAAAACAGCTTTAGGACAACTCTTCTATTCTTCATGAATCTTTTTCCTCATCTATTAAAACCAACATTAGTGATCTAACCCATTTGGGAAACAGTCCATCTAAACTTTCTTTCCAAATCATTTCAAACTCAGTCATGGCTGGATGTTTTGAGATCAATTTTCAAGACATAGAATTAAAATTTTTTTTTTTTTTTTTTTTCAGTAGTTTCCCATTTCTTGCACAGTACATTTTGCATCGCACTGTCCCGGGAGATCCTCAGCATATACAATAAAAGTCCTGTTAACTTTAAATTGATACAGAGCCACTGCCTAATATTCTCCTCGTCTCAGCATCGCGCTCGGTTTGAGGCTGGGAAACGTACCTCAACCAAACCGCATTAGTTTTAACGATGTGAACTCGCTTCCCCTTTTTCTAGATCAGCTACTGCTTTTAATAAAGCATATATCAGAGCTTATCCATTTAGATTTCCCCAATGTAGTTTAAAAAGCTGAAACTGAAAAGTCTTGGATAGAATCTACAGAATCCAGGTAAAAAAAAAAAATAAAAAAAATAAAAAAGAAAACGCTCTGTTCGTTGGCCCCAGCCCAGTCTCAGTTGACATGAAAATGACATACACGATAGTATGCAATGTCACCCCGGCTGGTACCTGTCAGGAATAATTCCACTCCATTTACCTGGCCATTTGCAAATTGGATATGACACTCTAGATGAGTTTCCCAACTTAAGATTCCAAACCAAATATCAGCACCTCGTCTCACCGTCTGCTAATTTAAACCGCCTGAAATCAATTTACAGGACCCAGTTGATGGCTTTGGATCGTTCCGATGTGTCTCTCTCCCCCACTCGTTCAGCCGGGACCTATTCGAGGAGAACGCCTAATTCAACTACCACTCTATAAATTCTATTACATGGTGCAGGGGTATGGCGGAGAAGGGGCCGCGCCTAATGAAGAGTTTGCAGTACCTGACAGCCTGCTTCGAGTTTCGAAGGCGGCGGCATATCATTCGAAGCAGAAAGTGTCCCGATGTGGAGAAAAAGTGACTCAAATGGCGCTCCTGGGTTGGTGACTTATGAAACACCAGCCAAAAAGTGTACCGATTATTATTGCAATGGCATTCTAACTTCCCAGGTGCATTGTCTTTAAAATACATATATTTTAAGTATATTCTAAGAAAAACAACAGCAAAAAATTATGAATGGCCAGATTTCCCACATGTAATTTGGAATTTAGTTCTATAGAAATCCCCCAAATAGGGGAATCCATAAATACTGACTTAGTTTGTGTTGGTCTACCAGATAAAATTTAATACAATAAATTGAACATGCAAAATGATTCAGGTGGTATGAATACATTTGCACAATGTTGCATATTCACAAATTTTCTCCCTAGAAAACCTTTGTTTCAGGTTCTATTGTTGCTGAAGATGCCGTTGTATGCATAGAGCTTTGGCCTGTGGAGATAAGTAGATAAGAACAACGGATAAGACAGCAATGAAAGTGTGAGTGCATCATTATCATGTTGAATAAACACAATAAGCAGAATCCTATCTGTAGGTTCCTGGTATGGTATTTGTTTTTTTTGGGGGGGGGGGTTTCCCCTTCTGAATTAACTGTGTCAAGGAAAGGTTTTAAAAGTCAATAGTCAAGAATGTCCAACTATCCATCCTTCTTTTTCTACAACTCCTTATTCCTTGCGAGGCGATGGTCCCCATCTACAGTTTCAAAGAATTTCCATTGGTTAGGATTGTCAAGTACGGCAAGCAACACTGCCTTCTGTCAACTTAACGTCTGCTGAGATGCCCTTGGGCCAAGGTTTCAGTTTTCAGTTACCTCGCTGGACCTACATGGTGCAAAACTCATGGAAATCTGAAGCTTTGCCTTAGCTAGATCTCAGGGAAGTGTTTGTGTAAATGTACATTTGAGCCAACTGCTGCTGCCCTCTTTGGATTTCTCCCATTGCGTTCACAATGTTTACTAGCTGCAGTGTATTTCTGGATTTCTAACACTTTCTTCAGTACGGTGCATCCTTGATGCAATTCGTCTTTACCACCAAACCCTAAACTTTTTGGATTAAAAAAAAAACAAGTTATGAGTACTGCTACGCCGACTTGAGTGAAATTTCTGGATTCTTTATCCACTGCGAGAAACTTCACTGGATGGAAAAACACAAAAGCCAAAAATGGTCAATTTATGTCAGAGCAAGACTTCTTTGTTTATGAACAAGCTTTGTTGTTTTGTTATTTTCTATCTACTGTCATCATTTATTCAAGCTGTGAGTAAACGTCAAACCCTTAAACAGAAAAACCTTTCTTTTAATTTTTGCTATTATTTTACCCTATACTAGGGCCAGTCAGTCTGGTACCATCAACCACAGATAATCACTAAGTAATACTGTCGAGAATTAAAGGCCGACTTTATCTCGAAAACAAAAAGAAAGGGTAAGTCCAATTGGTAGACTCAAAAACTAAATTGGCAAACGATGTTAAAGAAAAAAGCCAATCCACACAGTCAAACATAATTATGCAATTGATTCTTTTTGTTGGCATTACAAAGACAGCAAAACAACAGAGGCAAAAGAGCAGAGCAGCAGTTTCTCGTCTACTGTTATTCAGTGCCAATTATCCTCTTGAAACCTAGTTTTGCCAGGGTTGGAAGAGCATGAATAGATTGGAAAAACCTCAGCTTGCTGCTAAGTAGTCCTGAGGAAGTTATTTCAAAGGGTGAGTGGAAGTGCATGAATAAATTTTGCAGCTCTGGTTCAAAAATTGACATACCCAAGTGCAAATGGAGTGTTTTTATTCCCGTTTTATTTACTTCAGGGTGTTTTTCTTTTCTCTCTCTTTTATTATTTTTTTTCCTGTAATGATACCCTCTGATTCCGACATGGCAACTTGTCAGTCCAAGTAAAACTGGGAGAGGGGAGGAAAAAAAAATGTTGCATAAAAAAAAAAGAAATACAAGTCAAAGATTATGAAAGCAAAGGGAAATCGTGCCAACAAGAGGGAGAGGATGCTTGTCTGAAATGATGAAAAGTGACATTTGCTGAGAGTGCAAACCACACAGACTTTAGGAGACCAGTGTGTTTTTTTCTTTTGTTTTTTTTTTTTGTCAGGATTTTTTTCCTTGACCACAGACAGCTAAAATGAAAATGGACATTTCAATTCAGCTGCAGAAAACACAGAGATGCAACGTTTAGTGTTTGGGCACCTAGTGAGTACTAGTGCATACAAATGTTAACCACTAACCGAAGGAAAAGCAAAAGAGCAGGACAGGAGACTTAGGGCTTCTGCCAAGGCTCATAACAGTAAACAGACACTTGCATAAATGCGTCACTCCACTTCAGCTAGGATGAAATTCTAAATCAGTTATATAAAAGCATCACTTTTTGATTTGTGTTGTGCAAAAAGAAAAAGTAATCTGTATTTTGAAGTTCATTAATATAGAAGCTGCTTTTAAAGTGGTCTTAAAGTTGTTTCCCCATCTTTAAAATTTAAAGTAAAAAAATGTGGATCTAAATTTGTGGAGAAAATGTATTATTAGTGGTTAGGAGAATTATGAGTTTCTACCCTCAACATTTCTCAACTATTTCCATCTATATTTTTGTTTTGGACCTCCAGTGATGAGTGTGTGTGAGAAAATACTTTTCAAAAAGTCCAATCTTCCCCCTCCTTATGAGAGGTTGGTGTTACATTTCACTGATAAAAGCAAAGTGCTGCTGTACATGATTCCCCTGTGCCAGGGGTGATATTTGCTTTAAAGTGGTAGTGCTAGAATACTTAGTTTTTCCTCTGTGGGATCTTGATAGTTTAGATTGCCTCGCTTTAGCTCTCAGCTCGGCTTCTACGAAAAGGAGAGGATAAAAATACAAACTCAACCTGCGTTGTAGAACTTTTTCCACGAGATGCACACAAACAAGGTGAAACGCAACACCGCTTCCTAGTAAAGCACTGGTCCAGTTGATTTCAATTGTGAATATGAATTGATTTTTTGTTTTGCTGATTTTCTGACCAGAGACTTTGACTCAACAGGGAGGTAGTGGTGTCACAGTTATAATTGGAAAAGGGGAAAGGAGTGGATAGGAAGAAAGAAGTCCAAGTACAACATGTATGAACATATTTAATACAAACAAAAGAGAAATAAATAAATCCACAATATTTCTGAGAAGTCTCAGCTGTCTCAAAGTTGTTGTTTTTTTTGTAGCCCTGGAAGAGCATGGCACCCCGGAATGAGTGTCGTCACTTGTAGTATGCTTCGCATTGATTTTGACATGACTGATGTCACAACATGCTGAGAAATTTCTAGGAAAAGGCAGGAAAGAAAACACTTGTGCTCAATGAAATTACCACTTTGCCAGCATGAGGTCACTAGGCCTGATCTGTTGCAGCATTAAAAAAATGTATCAATAAATAAATAAAAGGGTGCCTTTGCGTGGCAACAACTGCATTAATCTGCAGTAGGGTGTTGTATGTTTCGAGAGTGGAAGGTGATGATTATGCAAATTGAGTCATTTCATCAAAGGACAATTATAAAGTGTAAAGTCCTAAAAAAAAATGCAGTACTAATTAAGTAAATGCACAGGGTCATGATCTCATAAAGCCCTGGAGAGCACAGTTAGTCTATCAAGCTTCATAATACTGTATGAGTGAAAGGAAAGAGCCATAAAAGAAAAAAAAAATTCTATATTTATCATTTAAATTTCATAATTAAGCAACTTGTCACTAGAATTTATATTCTCGGATCCAAGTTTATTTCTTCCCCAAGTGCCGGAAAGCTAACCAGACATCTGCGATCATTTCTTGGAACAAATAAACCAACAACCCATGTAGCTCTACGCAGTTTAACAATTATATGAAATTCAACAGACTGAAATGTTTGATCTAAAAATAGTTTGTCTAACTACTACCTCCGGCAAATAGAAAGAACACACTTCTTTCATTCATTGTGCTTTGGCTTGACACAAATGAATGTGTTTGCCAATTCCCCCTGGCATCAGGAGTCAATACTTTGTCTTGAAGATGGATGGAGCTTTTACAATTGTCAAATGTCCTTGGGCACGTTAGGCATTTATTTATTTTTTTTTTTTTCTTTTTCTTTTTCCATTTCCTAATTTCTTCTTCTACATATAAACCTAACAATGAAGGAATTATCAAACTAGAAAGTAAATTGGCATTCTTACGGAACATCTTGAAGGGTCAGACAGCACGAGTATGTCTGTTATCAGGTCACATTTGGAAGGTTTTTTGCAGAGACTTCAGATATGTTTAATTCAAAGGCAGTCAAATAATTACAGTTTATATACTTTATTTTGGTCTACTCTGTCAATTCCTCCTACAGCCAGCTCCACTCATTCATTTCATCATCAGATGAATGAAGATGGACAGTATAGAAATTTTAGGTGGACAATATATCAAAATATCTGTTCGGGATTAGGATAGGTGTTTTAAAAACCAGTCTGTCCCAAACACTTTAGGCAGATGTATTTATACTTCAACTGGATTGCACATCTTCAGATCCACAAAACACGTCAACTGACCAATCACCAACTGACCCCCAACCACCAGGAAACGGTCCACTATTTTTACTCTGTTTTTAAGATTTTAACGTTTCTTCTTATCACACTAAAATCTGAAATTGCTCAGTATTTTGGCCATACTCTGCCATCTGTATGAACCAGTCAACTGTATGCACTCTGGTCTAATGCACACTAAAAATGCAACTCCTTTCAAATGCCATTAAGTGCTGGTAATGGTATCTAACGAGGCGTGCTCTGTGTCTCGTGAACGTCCCTCACTCGATTGGTGATGTCACTCTGATGCATATTGTGGAACCTGGTTCTGGTTCTGCATCAGCACCAAAATGTTGTTCCACTTGTACCATCCATTTTAAGTGATTACCCTTGGTGTGTATGTTTTTTTTTTTTTTTATTTGACATTTTTTGTAATGATAAATAAATATTTCAATCACATTAAACACTACATCTTCAACTGTTTTCACACCAACCTCTGTCCACTTAGTGTGACAAAAAGGCTTTTTTAGTACACACTGTACAGGCTATCTACAGGCATGTACTGTATGTCACTGGTGACATTAATAGACCCTGTGAACAGCCAATTCATTCATTTCCTGAACAGGAGACGTGTCTGATTCATTTTGATTGCATTTCCCCATGTGCTTTATGAGACGGTGCCAAAGGTGAAGGAAGGTGGCATGGAGAGATAATGCTGCCATCATTTACCGATCCTTCCGCTGCACCTCGGCGTAAGTGCAGCACCTAATTTCTATCGCCCTTTTGGGACCATTATTGCTGCTAACCCAGAGTAATTAACTCTGTGGAGAGTTCCTAGGACTGGAACTAGCTTCTCAGTATTTCCTGGATGGAGAAAACAGCTGCGGTTGTGGTGACGTGTGACCGCACGCGAGCAGCTCTGACTGGATGGAACGCCTGTCAGCTCCAATTGAACCGAGGCCCTAAAACAGACTGTGGCGTCCTACCATTGCTGCTTCGCAGGGAACACCCTTGTAGCCGACGGCAATTTTGTCATGTCATTTTACAGTCTTTAAAAAAGTTCCGTTAGGGTTCTTTTCTCAGTTTGCCGCTACTCCACTGTGTTTTACATTTTAGCTTTTAATGTCATCGCGTCTGGTGTCTCACTTTGAATTTCACAATGTGCTTCGGCATGCTTTCTATTGCGGTTTGTCGCTTTTTTAAGTTTCAGGCACACTCTTTACAGCTGAGGCATCGTCGTTCTAACTCGAAAACCCTCCAGTGTCTGAATAAACCAACTCCACAAAGAAAAGTCAACCAGAATTCCTTCACTTCAATATGAGACTAATTTCAAGTTTTCACAAATGGTTGGTGGTGCTGCGAGCCAGTTTGTCAGCATGGATAGTTTTTTTTTTTCCCCTTGGCAAATGAAACAGCTTTGTTTTTTCCTGAGCTTATCTTTGATATGGGAATAATGTGTTTGATGGTCTGATATATATAACAGTGTCCAAAATAGCATTAAAAGATTACCTTTTTTTTTTTTTTTTTTACAAGGACAAATGGCTTTTTTCCCCCCACAGCACTGTATGTACATTATCATAAAAATGGTAAGTTAGTAAGGTATATGGAATTTATTCAAAGCTCTTCGCCTGACCTCGAGAAAAAAAAAAAAAAGTTAAAAATGCAGGACAGCTGTCAGATTTAATAATCAGCTATGAAATCTGCCTCAACCCTCCTGGGTGAGAGGTGAGAGATGTCTCGCAGTCCTGCTGCAGCAGTCGCTGCAAATTTGGATTGGCATATACAGACAGTTTTCACACTCTGAACCCGTCTGTCCTGTAGTGTGAGACCATAATCCATCTGACCACCTGGGAAACAAACGACTGCGAAAGGGAAAGGAGGGAGAGAAAAAAAAAAAAAGTCCCAAAGGCCATATTTCTGGAATGAGAAAAGACAAAGGTTGTGAAGTCTTGTCACAAGGAATATCATATTTCTAAAAGGATTAAGTGATAGGAACTGATAATGAAAATGCATGGCCAGTATGAATCCATAGTAGGAAGTACTAAATGATCAAAAATTTATAATATTCAGCTATTCAGCTTGTATATACAACACTAATCAAACAGTAAATCCAATTAAATCAATTCCAAAATTACTCTACTACCGTTGCAACAATTATTTTATGTAGAACAGTGACACTTAACTCCTAATTTAATTGCATCCAATTCAAAACCATCCATTTGAAATGTAATACGATAAGTTTCAACGGCTTACAAAGTGCTTACTAGTAAAACTTTGAGAATTTCACTATTTGCTTTAAAGAACCTGCTCATCCTGAACAAACAGATGGCAGTCGTGAGGAATTACTCCATTTAAATAGGAAAAAATGTAATAAAATTGCCATAAAAGGTAAAAATAAAACAGGCTAGGTTTTATCTGCCTTCAGAGAGTCTGAAAGACAGGAAAAGAGTCAGAGGAAAAGGTCAAAGAAGTGCAACAGGCATACTTTCTATGAGGGGAGAAAAACAGAAAACGCGTGTCAGGAATGATTAAAAACACGGCTTCTGACCGGATTTGCAAAGTTTTAAGACAGAGGCGCAATAAATCTGTTCTGAGTAGGATTTGAAATGCCTGCACCGTTTAAAAATAACAACACTTTCAGCACAGGACTCAAGTTAATGCCAGGCACAGTGCATGAACATCGACAGTTTATTCTTGCGGTGAATCAAGTTAAAAGGAAAATGGGCTTTCTTCTGAATTTCAAAAACAGAACTTTTGAAATCAGCCAGGGTTTGGTCTGTTAAGACATGATCAGATTCTGATAACCGAATGGTATTTATCAAAACTCAAAGCTAAAAATTCAGCACTGGTAATTCAATAATTTATATAAATTGTTTTAAAAAATTCAGCATATTTTGAACCAAGACAAAATAAATAAAATATATATACAGTATATATTAGTGTCATGTTTGTTAAATTCTACAGGATAAATATCAAATTATATACAGAAAATTGTGGCATGAAAGACTTGCTTTAAAGAAAGAAGGTGCCTTGCACAAAGTATTGCCATTTTCAGACCTTTTCAAAAAGCAGTTTTATTTCGACTTTCGCCAGCGAAGCCTTTCTTGGCTTAAATTTGGTACAAGTTGCAGTAATCTCTTTATTGCTCTAGGTCAGCCTGAAACTGCTGTGTTATATGCACTCAAACCTCTTTAGAGTTGTTTTTGTTCCCCACAGTACACACAAACTTTTAAGGATTTTTTTTTTTTTTTTACTGACTTTTTGATTTGGATTCATCAGTTTTTTTCTTTTTACAACTTTATGATACACTTCTGAATAGTTTCATTGGGTATTTCAAGATATTTTTAAAGGCCTTTAGGTCAAAATTCTTGCTATTAATCTTAAATATTGATCCACAACAACTTTTTGCACTGTAGACTGCACTACCCTATCTGGAGCACAATAGCACATGCATGCAGATACTGTTTATTGACTACAGCTCTGCTTTTGGTACTGTAATTCTGTCCACACTCAAAAAAAACCCTCTGGCTCTCCACCTCAGTGCAACAAAATCCCAGTTTTCTTGACAGCAAGACTACAGCTGGAATAGATTAGAAATATTCACAATGCAACACAACATCGATGCTCCCGGTTATACTGCATGTAGATCCATGAATGTACAGCTACATAATGAAAATGAAAGATGAAAATCATAACTTCTTCTCTTTGGCAAATTCTGGTGAATCCAATAAGTTCCGTCTCTCATCCAGTTGGATGTCTCTGGAAACATCCAAATTGAAGGACTCCTTTTATCATGACGGACCAATTCATACATGCTCTGAACCCAAGCATCACTTTCCTCATCTCCAACGCTAATATGAGCCACCCTAAAAAGCTAATCTTTTGAAAATAATTCATTGTCACGTCAATCCTTGCAAACAGTAAGTTGTTTCTGCACTCTGTTCGGTCATCTTAAGCAGCACCCGGGTTTCTGCACTCTATTCTACCATCAATCATAAACAAGACACTTGTCTGGTGGTAGCTTTGGTACCTTCAACTCCAGGATTCTCTCCAACTTTGACTGCCCCGCCCATAAAAATCTTTGCAAATCGTAATTAAAAGTTCAAGGACAAAGGCTGGTACATGTGAAGGTCAGGTCTTCTTTTTATGCGTAGTTTTTATGCAAGCGTCGCCGAGCTCTAAGGTTCTGGATATTTGCATCTTTAAGTTTCAGTCATCGTTCATGAAACAGTTGAATGACGGCTGAATTAAAATAGCTCTAAGGTGTGTAACTCTCTGATGGTTTGTTGCTGGGTTGGAAAAGGTGCTGGAGAATGGCAGAACTGGGCTTTAAAGCGAAACAATGGCCACTGTGTGTGTGTGAGGCTTTGAAGTAATAGCAGATGCCCTTGAAGTGAAGTGCCTTAAGTCTTGTGCCGACTTTGTGTTGCCATTCGGTGTAATGCTGATTGTTCCCCACTGCTTATGTCATCCAATAAATCAAACGAACACCCCCCTCTTTATTCTTCTTTACCGTTCTCTCTTTTTTTTTACTCCCCTCACAGTTCAACATCTCAGTCTCACATTGACTGCTATTTTTCCTCCCAACTTGAAATATTGGCAGTTATTATGAGGGCACTTTGGAGTGAAGGCTGTAGAATAAAATGCAGTCCTGAGGTTAATCTGAAAAGTAAAGACTTCATTGTCTTCTGGTCCTCTCACTGAAAAGCTTTCCAGGCTCCTGGCATAAAGGCAACTCTATAAACTTTCACCTGCATCTTAAATGAGTGGTGGAAAGGACATCTTTCTCTCTTCCACTTTAGGGCCTTCAGTAGTCACTTTGTGGGCTGATCGTGCGACGCAAGGAAAAGAAGGATGGATGGGAGGAGGAGGGAGAGCGCCAGCATTTTGCTGGGAGTGATTGTGAGAGGACAGCGGTGGCACAAGATGTCCTCTGCACAGTGATTAATTCCAGACCCAATTTGATTTATGGGCCCACCACAGTTGTTTTGTAGGTCACTTTGGTGCCACATCGCTCAAGCTGTGTAAACAACAAGTCCGATATCGCTTCTGGATGGCCGCAAAGAGGGACACGCATGCGCGACCACGTTGAAAATGAGCATGGTCGTTTCAAAATCTGTTAGCATCTCATGCCATGAAATCTTGTGAATCGTTAAAGTTATTTGGTGCTGTAAAAAATGTTGCGGTCCTTACAGATTTCTCGTTTGTGCTTTTGTGTCATGCTGCTGCACAGCAAACGTTAGTTAAAAGGGTGATTTTATAATCTAATCTGGGGCTATGTGGAAAAATAAACACGTTAGATCACGAGTGATCAATCTGCTAAAGACGGATTTATTTTTGCCTCGAGTTTGTAGTAAAGTCTAACATCATGCCAATTTTAGCAGCTTAAAATGACTTCACACCAAAGTGTTTACATGCACCACAATAAAAATGGA